>PVLD010004797.1:0-35065 GCA_004027595.1 Dinomys branickii
TGCACATATGTATATTCATATATATTCCTCTATACATACATACATACATTTTTGTCTTTTTCTTTTCTCCTTTCCTTCGTCCCATCCGTTCTCTGTTTTTGAACAGATTTCCTTCATGACTTTTAGTTTATATTCCCACCCTCGGGTTCTTACACCAGTGATATAATACGTTGCCTGCACATGTATCGCTGATTTATTATTTTTCAGGTAGACCTAAAGATGTAATCGGCTGATTTATTCCATACTCATAAGTGAAATAAATCAGCCGATTACATCTTTAGGTCTACCTGAAAAATAATCTAACAGAGGTAGTTTTGCTCCCTGTCCATGCTTGGTCCATAGGCGCCCCCTTACTTGCTTTCTGTCCTAGAAAATTTCCTCTTGTCCTGTCATATCAAATAAAATGAAGTCATATGGTATTATTTTGTGTGTATGTTTCTACTCATTATTTTACAAACGTTCTTTTCATTTTTGTCTAAATAATTTGAATTTTTAATCACTGACCAGCATGCAAGTGGATGAATTTTAAAAAAAGAAACCTGCTTCCAGCTACTTGTTGAAGAACTTGAGTGCATATGCTTTCAGCTTTCATAATTAACACTATACACACACACATACAACTATTGCCTATAGACATGATTTAATTTCTCCTGAAATAATGCCTGAGAGTGGAATTGCTAATATGATAAGCATGGCTTTAACTTTAAAACATGTAGTATTTCTATTGTAACACTATATGTTCTCAGCTTCAAGTTGATTAGAAATTCAAATCAATTCCTATTCTGAACAGCATTTGAAGTCATTATTTCTTTTCCATTTAGCCATTACAGTGTATATTTAAATTTGTATATCTTTGTGGTTTTACTTTTCATTTCCCTGGTGAATGAGTTTCTTTATGCTTAAATTGGCTGTAAATGTCATATTACATGAAATATATACTCTAGTAGTTTGTCCTAATTTTTGATTGTCTTATTTTTATTAGGATGTGGAATATATAATTATATGTACTCTGGGTTAGGTCAGCATTTCAGTTATAGGTGTGGCAGATATTTTCTTCAAAGAATGTGCTGCACTGTTAAATTTTACATCCATACATTTACTCTGATATTTAATGTTACACTGATATGTTTAATGCTATAATACAAAATATGATATTTTAAAATTTTCCCAGTGATGATGTTTTGTGACTTTGGGTCTTATATCAGATATATTTGCTAACTAGCCTGTTATAAATATTTTCTTATGAAGCTGCAGTTCAACAACTTTTGGGTGTTTTGTTTTATCAGTCATTTAATTTATTTCAAGTATCAATGATCTTGAGTGATCATTATCTACTATAAAATAAAACTGTACTCTATATATAGTTTTTGGTTTGGCTAAATATAAAAGCCCCTGCATCTGATACAGCAAGCAAGTTCAATAAGACAGGCAGTCACACAAAAACCAAAAGGGCGGGAATGAGGAAAGCTTTATTAAGCTAGCTGTTGGACAGCCTCTA
This sequence comes from Dinomys branickii, assembly GCA_004027595.1. Taxonomy (NCBI): domain Eukaryota; kingdom Metazoa; phylum Chordata; class Mammalia; order Rodentia; family Dinomyidae; genus Dinomys; species Dinomys branickii. Next base: position 1,499 of record PVLD010004797.1, read on the forward strand.
AACAGAAGCCAGAGAAGATGCCAACCCTGATCTGGGTCTCACCTGCAGTATAAGCACATTTTAGGTTTGCATAGTAACGATTGTCTTACTTTTGAGAATCTTACAAGAATGTCACACAGTTATCACAAAGTTTACTTCTCCCAGGAGCGGCCAGACAGCCAGATTCCAGATCACCATTGTAGTTTAACTTTTAGCCTACTCCCCAATTTGTCTTGTTTGTTCTCTTCCTATTTTATGACTCTGCTCTCCTTTAAGTGGGTTGATAACTAACCAAGGGGCCTGGGGTGAAGGGTGGTGTCAACTTCAGCTTAGGTGAATTTAAGTGACTTCCCTTAATATGGAGTTAAAAAAAAGAAATAGAGTTTCTCTTGCCCTATCATTTGCCACTCAAGGACATATTTTCCTTTCTTCAGGACATATATAATCCTTCACACATTGGGGATCTGGTTTCCATTCTATAATTAGTGTTCTCCTTTAGAACCATCATTTGTGCTTGGTTCACACTGCTTTGGATCCCATTTTTAACACAATTAATTATGCATGACCCAAATGTAAGGACCACCGCAGTAATCACCGAGGGCCCTGTGATCCCAGCAATTAGGGAAGTTAATCTTGGGTCCCAGTTGAAGAGATCTTCATGTCCCCTTTGGTGGCCACAATATGTCTTTTTTTTCCCCTTTGCTTCTCTATCCAACCTGTCAAGTATATCTGTGATGACCCCAGAGTGGTTTTTATAAAAGCAGCGTTTCTTAGGAACAACACAAAGCCCTTCTTGTTTGCTAAAAAGTAAATTGAGACCTGTTCTATTCAGTAATGCTATTTTTACCAAGGAATTAAAGTGTTCACAGAAGTGCCTGACAGCATTATGAACTCCTTTCATATTTTCCTCCCATTATTTTGGGGCACTTATAGAGTCCCCACTTTACAAAATCAGTGTAATCACCATCCCCTCTAATTGCTTTGTTCTGAATTTCACATGTGGGGAAGGGTGAACATCAGGATTGGCTTTGTCTTGCCACCTGTGGGAGTTCCAAAATTTACATGTGGAGATTATAAGTGTAACATTTTTCTGGTCACATGGGAGATGCGGTGAGGCCAGTTCACCTTGTCGAAGGTGAATAGAGTCCACTCCAGGGGGACACATTAGTGTAATTACAAAGATGCTCGCCTAGCCCATCAAGAGTCCTTATCTCCTCTAGTCCTTCTAAGATGGGCAAAAGCAGAAGAGGCTTCTCCAAGCAGGAACTCAAATGGAGTGAACCCATCCCAGCAGAGGGTACATCAAGATGTCAGCAAGACCCTGGAAAGCATAGTCATCCAGTTTGTCCCAGTCTCCTGGCACAGTTTGGCTAGGGTAGACTTTAAAGTCCAATTCAGTCTTTCCATCTGGCCAGAACTCTGAGGCAGGTAGGCATTTTGTAGCTTCCATTTTAGCCCTAAATCTAAGGAAAGGCTCTACACCACTGGACCCATGCAGTCAGGCCCGTTATCTGAACCGACTGTCACTGAAAGCCTGTACTAGGGAATATTTAGCTCCATCAGAGCTTTTGCCAGCTCTCCAGATGTCTCGCTTCTTGTGAGCATGGCTTCCATCCAGCCTGAGTAGGTGTAAATGAGTACCAAAATATGCTTCTTGTTCCAAAAGGTCAGTTGATTTCTGTGAAATCCACTTCAGTATTCACAAAAGGTAATGTTCCTTGTCTGCAAATTCTTGGTGGTTTCTGTGGATGAGAAACTGGATTGTTGTGAGCACAAGCCACTCATCCACCTGCCACAGATGTGCACCCAGTCCAAAATCTAGAGGTAAAGAAATGGCAGCCAAGCAGCTCCTCCTGAGCTCTCTTTCCGAAGTGAGCATGGCTATGCAGCTCCTGGAACATGCAATGTCCCATTGCCTTGGGAAGGAACACCTTCCCTCCTGACAAAATTTGCCATCCATTTTGTTCTATAGGTCCTTCTACAGTGGCCCACTTAAGTTCTGCTTCTGATTATTTGAGTGACTTGAGGAGCTGGGCCACTAGAGCCCAGGCCACAAGGTGAGAGTATCCAGCAGCAACTTGTTTGGCTGTTGAACCAGCTGTTCATTTTACATGGGCATCTAAGAAATTTCCTTTATGATGTCACAGACAATGAATCACAACTGCCTTGGGGGGCAGCAATACTACCTGTAATATGTTCAATATCTCTTGAGAGTTCTTAATGCCCTTTCACCCCATAGTCAGGAGGCCCCTTTCCTGGTAGATGGCACCATGTACATGCAAAGTAGCATTGGTATATCTGGAGTCAGTGTAAATATTTACTCTTTTATCCTTCCCTGTATCTAAAGCCCAAGTAAAAGCCATAAGTTTTCTCTTTTTCTGCTCAAGCATGATAACTGCCCTTCCTGCCCTCTGAACCCCATTGATTACCATGCTGTTGCCATTCAAGAAAAGTGTAAAGTAAGGGTTCTGGTGGGGTATAACCTGTAGGTCTCATATGGCTCAGTAGATTGCCTCAATTTTTGTCACATGCTTGTGCTCTGGTGGCTCCAGTGATGTCAGTAAAAGGGAGGCAGGGTTGAGAACCATCAGGTGCCTTTAGTAAAGTACATTTTCACTCCCCTCCCCTGGATCATCTTATTCAAAACAAACTCTTGGGATGCAGTAGACAAAGAAATACAGAAAGGAAAAACATCTTTTAACTTCAAAACAGTATACCAAGTCAGAGTAGATGGGAGTTGACTGAGCAAGGTACAAAGGTTGAGTACAGTAGGGTGAAGGGTTACAGCCAGGGCATTTATCATCTGCAAGTCCTGCACTGTGTGGTGGCCCTTTGTCCCAGGCTTGTGAACCAGCACAAAGGAGTATTCCAAGGAGAATGATACTTTTAAGAGGGCTAGGGCCATATTGATTATCCCTTTAGCACATCTATCTTTTTAATTTTTGGTTTCCAAACCACAGTTACTGAACATCCAGAAGAGCCTTGGAATATAAAGTATAGCCAGAGAACTGTTACTTCTTACCAACCATGAATATTGTAGTAGATGAATCCTTGTAGAATGTTAACAGACAGCAATCACATAGTTTTACAAAGAAAATTTAAACATAATATTATAAAGTACAGTCTTGATGATAGTTTTGTAATACATTTAAATCTCCATCTTGGAATAGAATAGACTTTTAGTCAACTATCCTTACCTAATAAAGAAGAAGCTTTTACCAACTTTGCTGTCCTTATGTCATTGGAGAATTTTGTAACATTTTCTGGGCTGTTATTAATTTTATCAGTTAACATAACTGGTTCATTTTCCCTAGACACACTATGTGCTCCTTTTAAGAAGGGATGATTCATGATTTTAAATCTTTAATAGAGTGTCTGATCATATGTCTGTATACACAAGTGCTTCTGCAAGAGGAGACACCCTGGGAAGTGCCAGGAAAGGTCAGTTCATTAAATATATAATTTCTACAAATAAACATAAAAGGTACAGAGAAGGTAAGTAAAATTATTTGTGTTATACCACAAAAAATTTGCACTAATAAGGACAAAATATCTTGTTCCCATGTGCAATTTAACTAGATAAATACATGAAGATATTATGTCAATGGCTAACAAAATAGACAAATTAATTATGATAACAAATGAAGTGACACAATGCCAAACTTGTATAATACTTATAACCAAACAGGATGTATATAACTTGAGTTTTTACAGAATTCTGCCATTGTAAGAAGCTTATCTAAACAAAGCCATACTCCTAATAAGCACTATGCTTATTAACTATTACAATGGTAATATTATTTTTAATATGCTGACAAATAGGACTTACCAGATTATAAGGGATAGTTTAAAAAGTCTTTAAATTGTATATACATGAAACAAAACTAAAGGAAAATATTTAGGCATACCAAAATGTAACATAAAAGCACTATAAGTAAAAATGCAAGGTATTATGAAAATTAAACAATTATAGAGTAATAAGGACATAAAACAAAATCAAAGTTACTGGTGAATTACCTCTAAAATTGCTCATGAAAGAAGCCTATAGCACTTTGAATAGACCAAATGGCTATCTTTCTAGGTCATCATGTTTCATTTTAAATTAGTACTAATACTAATTCAGATGGTTTTCATTATTAATTTTCATTTGACTGCTGGCATCATATTGACTTGACATGAACCTCATCACAAATATCTAGATCACAAGAGAAAGGCAGACATCTGAATCTGAAAGAAAATGTCTATCACTATTTATCACTAAACAAGCCCATTTTTACATTTTAGAATACTGTACATTTGGAGGACATAAATACATTTAATTCACAATTAAATGAACAATAACAAATTGTCATTATTTTACTTCTTAGTTTATTTATGTGCCAATAGTATCTTTTAATCAGAAATCCTTGTCTTATTTTGAAAACTTAACCTGCTGACAATGGTCACCATAAACATAACACAGTCATATACCTTGAACCATATCTTTTGAGGTGTCTCCCATAAAGTTATGGAGATTATTGTGATTTCTTAGTAATGAACAAAAAACAGTTAAAGTTATTTCAGACAGATGCTTTTCATTAATTAGTAGGAGTCCTGTTTAATAATCTCTCCCCATCTGAAGAGATTTCTGTTTAATTATTCTAACAAATTTTTACATTCCATGAAAACATGATCTCAATGCTTAATAGATAACATTTGAACAATGTGAGACACTGAAATCATAATACATAAACAACAATAAGCATTACACTTATAAAACCAATTGCAACATCATTTTGACCAGCTAGCAACTTTTGGTGGAAACATTCCTTCATATGAGATGGTGTTTATCTCTAAGCCAAATTAAATTTTACACAGTTGTTTCAAAATTATGAAAAAATACAAGTAGAAAAATTTGTTGAGCTCAAATAAAACAGTTGTTTACAGATTAGATAGACAAACAAAAACACAGAAGATATTCTGCTTGTAAAATCAGAGTGCACTCAAATATATTTTGGCCAAATTGAACTATAATAAATTATTTTGACCTAGGAGTGGGGTTATTGGCTAAGTAAATTCCCATACACATGTGCCAGTGTCTATTAAAAATCTAACAGATTTTTCTCCTACATTGGGAGTTGGCATGGGTCTCCTGGGGCCAAGAGACAGAAGCCCATGATCCTATCAACATGAAACTTCTTCTGATTCCGTCACGAATACTTTGTGTTTCTCTTTTTTCTCCTTTTCTAGCAGCTTTGGTCAGTTATTCCTGTTAGTAATGTCCCTTTTTCTTGTGACAGGCACACTGGTCCAGATCTAGGGGACTGCGATGATCTCCTAGATTGTCTCTTTTCTTAGCTCTTGATTGGGCCTCCTTATTGTGCAACATCAAAATCATCTTTCTCTTTTCATGCACAAATCTCCATTCTGCAACCTCTGTGTTATGAAACAGTCCCTGGGCCAACTCTACCAGCTGGGACAAGTTCATCCCTGCAATACCTTCTGATTTCTGCAGCTTGTAGTGGATATCAAGGGCCAACACGTTTGCAACCTTATATAGGTCAGTGGGGCAAGGAGCCACAGAAAGGAGCCCTTTCCTAAAAGCCCAATGTTTTGTTTTTTTTTTTTTTAATATGTAGCCCCTCCTTAGTGTTCTAATCCCAGTTGGAGTTTCTTTGTCTTCTGTACTTTTTCTCGTATCTAATTTCATTTGTTTCTCAGCCACCCTTAAAATTATTTCCCTCCCATTGGAAGAAAGCAAAGTTAACATTATCTGTTGACAATCACGCCACGTGAGGCAGTGAGTCCTAAATCCCAATTGCAGCAAAGTAATCAAAGTCGGAGTTTGCTCTGGAAAGGAAGATTCTGAGTTCTCCAACTGTAGAATGAGGGTATTCTCCTGACCCCATCACAGCAGCCTGCTGGAGAGGCAAGACGGGGACCAAACCTGCAGAGATTTCCTCATCTGAATCTGTTAGACTCAGGGAAAGTTTGCCTGTGGCAGTGAGAAGAATGGAAAGCCACAGGGTCAGTGTCACAGCTGAGGAGGGTTCTTCCACTGAGGCAAGCAATGGGGGAGGTGTGTGCTGAGGTGGGAGACCAAGAGGAGGATCATCTTCCTCAGGTGTCAGCAAAATAGGGTGTTTCTGCTTAGGGGACCTTTCCTTAATTGCCAGAACTCCATCTGAGAATCCACAAACACACACCACCTTTCAATTTGTCAAAATTCTTAATCATGCATAAACCAGAATGGTGGGCTTACTGTCTTCCAAACCCATGATAGCTCAATTTGGATTAAAAAGCACAGTCTACCTCAGCAGGCCTTTCCTCTCCCACTCAGCCAATAATCCAAATAAGAGCCTGAGGCTGTGGCTACCTGAAAACATAGGTGCATATGGGAAATTACAAAATACACACAGACAAAGAGAAATAGTGCCAGGATTATTTGCCGCTTATGGCCATCAATTTGGAAAAAAAAAAAAAAATTGGAAGCAGTCAAATCTAAACCAAACTCAGAGACAAACCAACTGAATTCACAGATAACTCTGACACCAAATTCAGAGACCAAGCTCTGCACAAATTCTTAGCTGGGCTGAGAGCACATGGCTACCACACCTGGAACCCGAGCCCCTCAGGTCATTAGTCTGGAAAAAGAATGCAAAGGCAAGCAACAGAAGCCAATTTTAAATATCACCCAGGTCAAGGAGCAGGGCTCGGCCATTCAACTTACGCAGCCTGAGCATCCTGGCACAAAGTCCTCTGCAGGCAGCCAGCTGAAATCACCCAGGGTCCCTGCCACCTCAAGAGGGGTTGGTGAAACCGGGAGGCACAGGGCCTCCTCAGACAGGGTCATTTTCTCATGAAGCCAATGTCACATTCACGGCCTCCAGATGATATGGCAAGTAAGTTAGCAAGACAGGCGCTCACAGGAAAACAGAAAAGGCAGGAACTAAGAAAGCTTTATTGAGCCAGCTGATGGACAGTCTCTAAGCAGGAGCCTCTGAATATGTCCACCCCAATCTGGGTCTCACTTGCAGCTTAAGTACATTTTAGATTTGCCTAATAGCCATCACTTCATTCATGGGAATCTTACAAGAATGTCAGGCAATTATCACAAAGCTTACTTCTCCCAGAAGCGGTCAGACAGCCAGATTTCAGATGACCACTGCAGTTTAACTTTTAGCCCACTTCCCAATTTGTCCCATTTGTTCTTTTCCATTTTAGGACTCTGCTCTCCTTTAAGTGGGTTGATAACTAACCAAGGGGACTGGGATGAAGAGTGGGGTCAACTCCAGCTTCTGTGAATATAAGTGAGTTCTCTAATATGGAGTTTAAAAAAAGGAGTCTCTCTTGCCCTATCACGTTGACCAGCACTACCGAGCTGTAAAATTACTTATTTTCCAAAGATGTTACCTTGTTCCAATTGGTGTGACTCCCAACGCAACCAGCTTCGGGCAAACAATAATCTACATTTTATTTGTGTAAATACCTAAGTGTCCAGAGTTACGGGAAATGTGTTTGCCCTTGCATTCTCTTTCCTAGCGTCATGCTTTTCAGGTTCATTCACATCATCAGTTTCATTAGTAATCCAATACTTTTAGTGCAGCTTAGTTTTCACTGAAATATCAAATCACACGTACTGATGACTCATAGCTGATTATATTTTGTTGCTGAGTACTAGCCCACATATGGTTATATACACCTTTTATCTCCTGACACATTGATGGTCTTTTATGTTTTCCAAGCTTGCTTTCGCAAATATTGCTTCTGAGAACATTTGCGCGAATGCCTTTGCTCTTATTGTGTTGCAGTGAAAGGGAGGAACCTAGCAGCTCACGCATTGCGGGCAAGTGCTGTACCACTGAGTCTCATCCCCGGCCCTGTGCCTGTTCGCATGATTCATACCCTCGCCGCTCTCCTCCTAGGGTCCCGTTGGTAGGAGGCACATGTCCAGTACTTCATTTTACAAGGCGATCATATGGTAGTACACAAATCTCTTCCCCAAATTTATTATCATCTTATACTTTGATTTCTTGCATGGAACTGTTGTAGTTTCATTACTGATTAATTTTTTCATGGAAGCAAAGAGGTTTGGGCAAATCACCATTCACTTCATTCTCTTGACTGGAAGAATTTTCAGGGATGTAGCTTTATAGATATAGAAAATTAATTTTCAGGTTTCATAAAATAAAGCATTAGTTCTTTCCTCTCATATTTTCTAAAAATGTGTTATAAGATTTGTAGAAAGGTAATCATCATATGTTTTAGAGTTCATCAGTTTAGCCATCTGTGCCTGGAGATATGTTGAGGTCATGTTTAATTTATGAATTTAATTTTATTTTTTATAAGAATATCCAAATTTTCCATTTCTTAACTCAATCTTCCTTTTAAATTGTTTTTTTACAGTTCTTTATAACATTTCAAAATAAAGCATCTCAATAGTACCTATTTTATTGATGCTGGTAATTTTGAGCAGTAGACTTGTTTTCTTTCTGTAAAGATTTTGCAGATTGTTGTAGCTTGAATTCATATTAGTTGCAGATTACTTTTAGACTGTCAGTAGTTTATGTTTAATGTTTGTTACTTAGTGTTGACAAAGTTGTATTAAATAAAAATTTTCTCCTCCTCCACATGATGTTTACCTACTAATTTCTGGAACTGTATGTTATCTTATGTGGTAAGTGGAGTGGATAAATTTTATGGATGAAAGTCAAGGTTGCTATTCAGTTAACCTTAAAATAGATTTCCCTGGATTATCAAGGAAGCCCAGTTTAAGTGTGAGGATTCATTAAAGGAAAAGAGAGAGGAAAAAAGATAAACATCTGATCTGGGAAACTGGCCAAGTGCCCACGGTTAGCTTTGATGATCCAGCAGACAAAGAACTAGAGAATGTAGGCAGCCTTTTAAAAAGGCTGTCCTAGGGACTCTATAAAGGGTCTTGAGTTTAGTACCATGAAACCCACTCCAAATTTCATACTTCCAGAACTGTAACATATTACATGTGTATCATTTTGAGATACTAAATACTTGATGGTTTGCTATAGCAGCAATTGATAGCTAACATAGAGACTTCACTATAGCTTCAGATGATCACTGATACTAAAGTTTTGGGCGTCCAGAGTCACTACTGAAGATCTAAGACATTCTAAAGTGCATTTCCTATCTGACTTGTGGTTGACTATTTCCAGTACTTGTGTATCTTCGGGGATATTTTTTCACATATTAGCCCTAAAGAGTTGTACTTAACTCTACAATTTTTCTTAGTGGGAATTTTGGTTTGTTCTTACTTTATGATTACATATTTGGTAGTTATAAAAAAAAAAAAAACCTCTCAGGGAACCCTGACTCTATGGTTCTTGCTGCTCCAGCATCCTGCTCTGCAGATTCCAAGGACCCAGCCTCTAGGAGCTTCAGGCTGTTTCCTCAACCATCCAAGACAGCAGTTCTCCTTCCCTTGCCACAACTCAGGAAGTTCCCCAAAGCCTGAGGAGGGTGAAAGAATACGTGCATCATTTGTTTCCTTTTCATCAAAGACAATTTGTCTGCCTTTCCAATTGAGGAATGTGCAGAAAACACTTTGGCTTTTTTCCCCACATTTTGTTCATCCTACTGCTAGAGAAAGTCTGGTGTGAATTTCTCATCCACTGTAAGCATGAAATAGTCATTTATAAAATCAAAATATACATAAGCATAAAATATACATTTTACTGACAGCTCCATTCTGATAAGCTTATTGCACTAATTTTAGAATTTCATGTGCTCACTATTCAGTCTTTCATGTCGCACTTATTTATATCTGTCATTCACAATGACATTCACATTTATTTTCATTCACACAGAAAAGCAGTTTGGGATATGTACCTTCATGCACTTTTTCAAATACTTAAGCACTGAGTATAAGTAGTTTTTAGGGTTTAATAAAGAGGTAAGTCACAATTTAATGTAATTTTCACATCATGTCTGAACCGAGTAGATACCTATTCTGGTACCTTGTGGTAGTCTCCAGAGTTAGCTTTGCCAGTACCAGGTTTTAACTCCAGGAACAAAACGTGGGGGCGTTACCTGAAAACCACATGCACAATGCACATCCACTGTATTGTCTTCTTTTCTGTGTCACCAGAAGATAATGGAAGAGAGAAAATCATCATTTTTAGGAAAATGAAAGGAATTCTCCCTTTATGCTTCTTGTTTCAACTTCCTTTGCTTGCACTCTAGAGAAATTAAGATGATTGCTATTTCTTTTCCTATTTCACGTTTTTTTATAACAACATAAATACAAAAATATTTGTCTATGAACATCTAGAAATATACTATTGAAACCAATTACTGACTCTTTTCTAAGGGATTTACATGATTGAATTGATCACTAAAAAATGTGTCAACTTGATGCTGAGTTCAAAAGTTGAAGCAGCAATTGCAGCAAATCATTCAGCTTTATGGTGTGTTCCTATAGACTGTAGAAAAGCATTAGGTTGTTCTGAGAAACTAATGCTGACATTATTCTTACATCATCAAGTTGTTAATATAGGGTTCTGCAGTACTGCCTGCTATAATGCAAATATAATTTATATGACACATAATTCACAAAGCAAAGTTTATTATTACTGAATGTGCCATTGCTCAGAAAAGCTGCACTAAAACATACTGAATTCAGGACCTCAGAAAATTCTTCATAGATTTACATTTTAAGCCACATAACCAATGATAAAAATATATAAACATTTAAAATTTGAAACATCCTAATCATTTGCATAGTATAACTTCGGCATAATTTTCTTTCCTCATAAATCTCCTTTTATCATAGAGTATTTCTGCCTGAAAGTTTTAGAAACAAGAATAACTTCATTATGATTATTGTATTAAATATATTTTATGACTCAATGAGTGAGTTATTTATTATGACTCATACAAACTCTAGAATAGCTTGGTTCAGTTTTGGGAACATAGTAGAATTTGTAAGTATTAGTTTTCTAAAAGAATTTCCCATCTTTTCTGGTTGAAATATTACTAATTCAATTGTTTACTTGTTTGTGTAAATATTCTTGAATGAGTTATATTTCATATTAACAGCCCTTCAGTCCATAATAAAATTCATTATATGCAATATTTAATGCAAATCTCAGATGATAGGACTGGGTTGCTGAATTCTGCTTTTCTTTATCCTTCTAATATCCTCCAGCAAATTATTCTAAGCCAGTCATTTATTGTAAGTCAGTCACAAATAAAAACCAGCAAAAATATATGTCCTATGTTTGCAATTATGAACTTCAGTTTATTTCTTGTTCTCTTTCTCTGATGTGAAGTTTTTGAGCAGTGGCTATGTAAAGCCAGAAGATTGGGAAAATATAAGTGTACTCTCAAATAAACCTAAATAAAAATTTAACCATAGTCAGTGGTAGGGGGAACAGTCCTGCTGTCCAAATTAAACTTTCCTGAAATAAAATGTATGAAATATAATATTTGGGATAAAAGAACACTTTATGTAGCATCTATATTTTAAAAATTATTTTGACTTACTGGGAAAAACACAATGTATCATGCTTGTATCTAAAGAGCAGAAAAAATGTAAATCATTTTGTTGATGTGGGAAAAAGATTCAAGTTCCTGAGAACTAATTATATTACATATAATTGAGTTTAGCACATCGACAATGGATTTAGTGATTATTTACTTAAATCTAAATCTTAAACGTGTGATTATCTGAAGTGAAATAACAAAGATACAAAAATTACTTTTCAAAATTACACCTCCTTGTAAGAGTGTTAAAATGGAAAAAGTACTTTCACCATTTAATGATTTATTTCTCTAATTTAAAAGTTATGTGCAATGTATGGAAATAGTGTTTAAAGTTAATTAAAAACACAGTGTGTATTTTCTCACCAAATGAAATATCTAAAATTTTTATCCTTCTTATCTCCTAAGTGTAAAATGTGCAAATTTTGTTCTCTTTTTGGATTATATTCCTTCTGTTAGAAATTGTGCAATTTACTTTATATTAAGCTTACATTAAGTTAAATGTAAGGTAGGTTTTTGTTTTTGTGCAATTAGTTAATTATATTAAAAATAACAACCACCTTTACTGTAGTAACCATGCTAAAATAAAATTAAGTAAATTTTTTTAAGGTCTTTTCTGTTACTAGTTTCATTAATTTTTACTATCCTCAGAAGTAAGGGTGGTGATTTGCATTCCAAAAGATACTTTTAAATAGTATCATGGATTTTGAAACCTAAAAGCCAAGAAATTTAAACTCACAGTAAATTTTGCTTTAATCCACATTAAACTGAGCTATTTTTTAAAATATGCATATTTTTCATTTATAATGGTTTCTAATAGAATTGCCCAAGAAATGTAATCAATGCTTAAAACTCAAGGTTTTAGGAGCTCAAGGTGTTCAAGTCGAACACTTTGTCCATCTGTAACTATCTCTCTCCAGCTAAATTTGAACTGTCCTGTTAAATAACTCTCTCCTCTATTTAGCAGTATTCCATATAAAACTTACTGTGCCTGGTATTTATTTATTCAGGACTCAAAGATGCAAACCATAGTAGAATTCTTACTGTGTGAAGAGGAAGGTACACACATGACCTCATCAATTAAATTTCTGCTGTAAACACTTGAAAGAAGATACTTGTGGGGAGCAGCTGAAGCTAGAGATCAACTAAGGTCAGCCTCAATGAGAACACAATGACTGAGGCAAGACACATGAATAAATTATTAGGTGGAGAGGGTTCACGGGATAGTCAAACTCCCAAATGTATAAATAAGTGCATTGCAGCCTGGAATCTCTCCTTCTCCTCCTATTCTCCCTTCTTCCTCCTCACCCAGAGAGAGGGCTCCACCTGGCCTCAGTTTTCTGTATACCAATTTGTTTTTATTATTTTTCTCTCATTGCTGAGACAAATACCCAACATCCAAATGAAGGAAGGAAACATTTATTTAGCTTACAGTTTGTGGAGGTCTCAGTCCATACTTGGCTGGTTCAGAGGCAGAGTGGCACATGGCAGAGGGCAAACTGTTCATAGCAGCAGAGCACAGCAGAAACAACCAGCAAAAGGGAGGAATGCAGGCAGAGCAGCCTTTTTCCTTTCCTTACATTGTAAATGGGCTACCCCACCTCTTCCACAGGCTCAGGATGTATACAAAGTAAGCACCCTGGCTTCCTCCCAAGTCACTCAGCCAAACCTCTAGACTCCCCAAGTTGACACAATGTATCAACCATAACACTCCACCCCTTCTCACCTTGGCAACCAGACACATTTCTTTAAGCCAGTTTCCCAATACAAATACATTATATTACATTAGAACCATAACATTTTGCCCCCTAAAGACTCATATACATCCCTCTTTGTAAAAGCCATTTACTCCATCTGCAAGAGTTGCCAAAGTCCTAACAGTTTCAGCATTGCTGAAAAGTCCAAGTCCCAAGTCTCCTCCAAAATGTAAAGGAAAACTCGTTAGCTGTAAACCCCCACAGAAATGAAAATTAAACACTTTGAACATTCAATGGCACAAAATAAACATTACCATTCCAAAAGGCACCAACAGGGGAATACAGAGCATTGGGATCAAAGCAAGTCCAAAATCCAGCAGGGCTGACATTATGTCCTGTAATTCCACATGCAGCACCTGAAGCAACATGTTGTTCAATGTGAGCCACAAAGGGTTTGCATGAGTCCACCCCTATGGCTCTTCTGGTGGTTATAGCCTCCATGGCTTCTCTCTCAGGCTTGCTTTGCTCCCTCCTTGTAGCTTTCCTCAGATGATCCACAGTCCTGTCTTTTCTACACTTCTGAGACGTCCAGTGCACCTTCTACTTCACACTCAGCCTCACATTTTGCCCTCGCAGGGGCACACTGCCTGCCCTCCCAGGCCTTCTGAAATCTGGGTGGAAGCCTCTTTAACCTCAGAACTCTTGCATTCTCCATGCACCTAAAGCCAGGGCCACCTGGATAATGCCAAGATCTGCTGCCACCTGGAGCAATAGCCAAACTTTCCTGTCTCTTGGCCATGGGGGTCGAGTGCCTGGGTCACTGGACACTCTGAATCCAATTCAGAGGGACAAATTTTCTATGCTGCCACCATTCTGGAACATGGCGCACTTTGGCTTCCTTCTCAAGGCAAGGTCTTTCACCTTTGCAGTTTGCAGGCTGCAAAAGGTGGAGACTTGCTTCTTGTGGTGCTCTTAGGCCATCTTTTCCATTCTCTTATTCCTTCATAGCAATAGAGATCTCCTCAATCTTATCTTTGCAGTCCACAGCTTTACTGGAACTTCCTTTCTGGCACAATTCACATTTTAAATCATCCTGCTGGTCTCTTTGCTCTTGATTCTCAACATAGATCTGGCTAAAAGCCCCCAACAATAGCCATGTTACTGCCCCAACATTCGACTGCCTTGAAATTTCTTTTGCCAGATAATCAGTTTGCTGCCGCCCTTAATCCCAGTCTTAGGCAAAGTCTCTGGACAGGAGCAAAATGGAGACAAACTTTCTGCCAAGCCATAACATACATCATCCGGAGTCCAACACCCAATGCAGTCCTTCTCAACAGAAATCTGCCAAACCCAGTCTTTACCAGCAGGATTTCTGTTGGCCTTCTGGCCTTCCGAACTCTGACCAGAGTCTCCCATGCACAACAGCCAAAGGTGTTCCAGCACATACCTTTCAGGCCATATCTTTGAACCTTTCCAAACTCTTCCCATAAGCCATTTCCAAAGGCTCTTGAACCACAATGTCAGGTATAGTAATAGCAATCGTCCCATTCCACTGGTACCAAATTCTGTCTTGGTTACTTTTCTCTCGTTGCTTAGACAAAATACCCAACACCCAAAATGAAGGAAAGAAATATTCATTTAGCTTAGAGTTTGTGGAGGTCTCAGTCCATACTTGGGTGGTTCAGAGGCAGAGTGGCTCATGGCAGAGGGCAAACTGTTCATGGCAGCAGAGCACAGCAAATACAACTAGCAAAAAGGAGGAAAGGCGGCAGAGCAGCCTCTTTCCTTCCCTTACATTGTAAACAGGCTACCCCCACCCAGGGGGTGTGTAGCTCTCACACAACTTCCATTCCTTTCTCTTCCACAGGCTCAGGATGAATACACAGCAAGCACCATGACTTCCTGATGAATCACTCACCAAATTTCTAGACTCCCCAATTTGACACAGTGTATCAACCACAACACAATTCTTGTCTTTTTTTCTCCATCCTTTCATGGTACTCACCCTGAGAACATCAAGAACTGTGCAGGATGCAGCAGATACAACCAGTGAGATGTCTGGAGAAAGAATAGCTGGGGCAGACTTGAGAAATGTGCATGTGACACAGGAGGAATACTATGATGCTCAAACTGCTAGCTGTCAGATACACCAGGCTTGTGCTCCCCAATGCCGAAGAATGAATTCTGAGGAGGAACAGAGGGTAAGAGTAGGAAAAACTTAGTGAGAAAGACAGCTCTTAAGAGACAGAAAGAGACCTGAAAGAGCACTGCCACAAATCCCACTTCGCAGAGGAAGTTTTATGGAGCAAAATCACAAGGAGGATACAACGTGTGTCACTACTACAATCAACATATAAAACTACAAATATAGCCGCGTAGATAATATTGATCCAATGGAGAAGCAGATCATGGAGCAATTTTACATGGAAAGAACAAGGAACTTTTTAGGAAAAGATGGATCAGGAAGTCTTGTCACTTTACTGAATGACACATGCTTATCTAGACTTTATTGGACCAGCTGATATCAATTATAGTATAGTCAGTAATTTATTGTTTACCCCTTGGAGAGGTATGTAAGCTGGTCATCCTGTCTTATTCTTGAGGCCTGGCCTTTAACAGGTGATCCTTCATCCACAATTGTAATGTACTCTCTTCTTTTTCACTGACTCCGTGGAAGGCCTAGTCTTGTCTGACTGCCTGTATATAATATTTCTACCTAACTTAGCTCTCTATCATAGGTTGAATATATAATTTAAAGATTTCATGGAAAAAACAATAACCAGAAGAAAACTATTTGACACACAGATGAGAAGCAGTGGGGAAACAGAGCTCCAGGAAGAGGGACCCAGCTTGTCCTCGGAGGAACAACTCCCCTTCAGTGGCGGTGCGTGGGGCAACAAGTACGCAAAACTGCTCTGTAGATTTTTGCTACTTGCTTCCCTTTGAGAAAGGTGTGCCCATTTGAGGGTATGCCCTCACAGAAGCCGAGGCAGAAGGCCTTAACCTCCTCCTTAGGTAGGTGAACTTTCCACAGGTTTCTTCTTGACTTTGAGCCCTTGCCCTCTCTTAGGGCATTTTCCTGGCCTTCTCTGATGTAAATCTTCTCCCAGCCTGTTTTATTGCCTTATCAATGCCTTTCTCAGTGACTCCTGAGGAGATATCTTTTTGAAGTGTAATTTTTGGAAAAGATAAAGGCTCACTCCTCAGTCTCTGAGATGCTAGGAATCTAAATTTAAACCTTTAATTAGCAATGTCAAAGGGCCTAACACACTGACTAACCTCTTAGAGGAGTCTGGAGAACTTTCCCACTGTTTTACCCCAGGTCGTATCATTCCCCTGATTTTTATTTCAGCAGAGCTAGATTCTCTTTCTCTCCTCTACTGTAATACTAATAAAGTCTTTCTTACCTGCTCAAGTCCATCTTGTACAATTTTTGTTTGAGAGTTCCAAGGTAAATCTAATTGCCTCATGAACCAAATTTAGAGTGAGCACATGAATTCATTCAAACTCAGGGAGAAATACCAATTTTTAAAATAGATTTTTTAATGTACTTTTTCATCAAAAAAAAAAGGAATGAGTAATTTTGGTTTTAGTGGAAAACCAAAATTGAGACATTAAGCATACACTCGTATTCTTTAACTCTTGTTTGAAATTTTAGTCTAACCATACATTCTTAATATCTTTTCTAACAACATAAAATACTAGTACTTTACCTGGGCTTCTGAAAATGCCATTAATCTCTTTTCCTTGCTCTGATGATCCATAATTTTTCATAGAGTGGTTAAACTTTTTTAACATGGCAGTGACAGTATAAACACATGGTAGTCTCTGCTGAAAGCAAGAGTACTTCAGTGTGTAGAGAGTGTTTAATCTGTCTAAGCAACATGCACTAATATGTGACGTATCATCCAATTAGTATAATGCAAATAAATGTATCATTGGAAAAGCTCTAACCTTAACAGAAGGTTATAATTCAAGAAGATAACACTAAAGAAACCAATACAATAATTACACTTTCAGTAACTGATTCCAACTTTGCCAATTGAAATTATATAAATTAGTTATTATCAAATGTAGTACTTGATATTTTCTGTATTATTATAGACAACTATGTGAGATAAAAATATTATAGGCAGTCAGATAGAGTATGCCCTCACAGGAGCCAAGGCAGAAGACAAGATACCTTACAACTGTGCGAGAGAAAGACACCTCTGCTGTGGGCCAGACCTCAAGATAAAACATAAAACGAATGCACTCACATACATCCCCAAGTGTAAACATCAGAAATTGATACTCTAAATAGGTATCCACCACTTTAAGAAAGTGAAGAAGAGTCACTAACTCAACCCCCTACAGGAAAACCCCTGTTCTGTATTTGTGCCCACTTGCTAAGTAACTCAGTTTCCCATTCCATCCCAATTTAATCAATTTTACCTGAGCAATTATATTCATAATCTTATTGGTTGATCATAGTTTTGTCCCACCTCCTGGTCACCTGTTGATTTCCCATTTTTCCCACCTTGGACTTGCCTCACATAAAGGATTTACTCTATAAATCCCTAGAAAAGTCAGGGTCCCAGACAACTCAAGTGCGACCCCTTCTGTCTCTCTCTTGGATAGAAGCGTTCTTTCCACAATAAACACATTCTGCTCTGACCTCCATTGTTCCTAAAATTCGTTCTTTGATTTTAGAGAACACGAACTTGTACTGGATACCCGGTAGTTTGGGAGTTTCTTCCCCCTATATCATTTAGACTGATACTACTTCCAGAATGGAAGCAGGCATCTACAACAGAAAATACTATACAGCAAAAACCTTAACTTCAAGATGCATACAAAAACTCATTTCCTTTGTGTTTGTGTGTGTGTGTTGCATATATATATATATATATATATATATATATATATATATGCATTTAAAACCCATCATCAAGGACAAAGCTCTATAGAAATGACTAGCATTCCCTTTATTTCTTAATTATATGAAATTATTTTCTTGTAAGTGATGGAATTATCTGGTATCTGGTCTGGCCTCTATTGCCAGAGCGGTCCTTCTCGGGTTTTTTCTGAAATAAAATTGTCCTGTATATTAATCCTGCTTTTTTCCTTTCATCATAATGAAGTGTCACAAATACATAACTGTTTAAGTGTAGCAATGTTAACTAAAGTCCCAATGTCACCTATGCTAAATCGTTCACTTGGTCTTTTAATAATTCTACTAAGAAAGCTGGGTAGAAAAGGAACATTTTGTTTAAGCTCAGGTTTCCTTTTCCCTTCATAAATCAAGGACACAAGATCCTTAAAGAAGAGCTTTCTCTTTAACGTCTATGACATTCAGGAATTTTGGAGTAAATTTAAATGAGAAAGCTGCCTGCAGCAACTCATTGTTACCTTGGCATAATCTTGATGTGAAAGGACATTCTCCCACTTGAAACTCCTTCAGGAAAACTAAGAGAGAAATATGATAGTGACTAAGCCTCCACTGAGAAAAAATAGATGAAAGACACCATCTTCCCCCTGCATTTTCATTTCTGTCCTTGAGTCCTCATGTGAACTGAAGTAAATGAATGCCATCTTTGTTGATATAAAACTTTTGGATTGTGGGAAAGTCATGTGTAGCTCCCCCTAAACTGGACATACACATTAGATGTTTAGTATCCATTACTATGTAAAATATTAGTTTTTGGATGTGGGAAAAACAATGCAATGATTAATTAAAGAATGGCCAACTAGAATAGGTATGATTTGACTTTACATATTATACAAAGATGAAATTGTAGTTTACATTTAAATCTTTTTATCACTATATATACATAATAAAATTAGTTAAAATACAGCACAATAATGAAATAATTAAGGATGAGTAAGATCATAAGGATTATTTCATTATTTAGAAAGTATCCAATTTTTAGAGTGCAAAATATAGTATGTTTAGAGTAAATTTCATTCATACAAATTTCAACTTTAAAAAAATTTTTATCAACTGTTTTGTAGAAGAAATTTAAGTCATTTGTATGTGTTGAAATTAACACATATATTGGTGTTAACAAATTAACATAAAAGTTTCTGGCTGGTATTCAATTATAGGCAACAGGAGATATCTTATATTTCACACAAAAATATCTTAGTACAAATCTCACATAGCCATATCGGTCGCTTTCTCTTCTAAAACATTTTTAGTCTTGTGCATGGCTTTAGACAAAACAGCCGATATGGCTGAATTGAGTAAGCAAAGACTATATGAGTAGTTAAATTCTCTATAAAAAGCAATTTATTTCAAAACATTCAACCTCAACTTTACATTTTATATAGAAAAAATGAACCAGAATAAGACTGAATTCATCATGAATATATACATTTGTAATGAGATTTCCTATTGTGTATTACCAATCTGTAAGTAACTAATGACACTGTATTGAAATATACTCTTTCTTAGTAGGCTTTTATGTTAAAGTGTGACAATTTTAAGTGTTCAGTCAGCACATGTATCTGAAAGTTCTGGTATGATTAAACTTACAATGTCATAATTTATACTTGCCTTAATACTTAGATCCTGTGACACATTATTTTATTCAGTGACTTTTGTTGACAGTCAATTAATATTCATTTTTAACAAGCCAGCCACATAATTATCATAGATATGTTTCCTAGACTACTTATTTACAAATAATATTTATCTTAACTATCTTTGCTTTTCCATTTTACTATTTAACTTATAAAATTTACTCTTTCTGTCAATTTTTCTTTGTCATTGTCTTGGGCTTGGTTTTTTTTTTCCTTTTCTTTTCTGTTGTTTTTCCCCCCTGTATCTTTTTCATACCTTTTTCTCTCCAATAAACTAAACATCAATGATTGTGAGAAAAATTAGAATGTTGATGTTATTGTAGGTCCTGAAACTATTTTTTGAAAAAAATCTCTACCCCAGGACTCTAAAGCCATACCGGAAAACACATAAATGCTACCCTGACCACTTCAGCTATATTTTCAACTCCCCTCATCGTACTTTCTTAATTCTAAACTAATACTTCTTCAATTTTCCATTATGTTGTTCTTTGTTCTACATCATAATTTTACTTCCTACTTATAAAATATTGACAATATCATATACTACTACTCTATTTTACCCACTTGATGATGCATTATTTAAAGAAGGAAGCAAACATTACAATTTAAAACAAAATTTATGCACTTTACTTTTTGTTTCTAGGTGCTTGACTCAGGATTAAACCCTTGGCCTTCTCATGGGGCTAATTCCCCATCATTTTTATTTTTTGAGACACAATCTTAGTAAATTGCTAAATTGACTAGACTAAAATTCCTTTGCCTCAGCCTCCCGGATTGCTGGGATTATAGGTATTTGATTTTTGCACATAAATTTGAAAAATATGAATATTAAAATATATACCTTACAGTCATGAAAATATAGCACTTTAGTAATAATTTGTTGCTCTTTTAGAAACCTTCACCATTTAATTTTGAAGTATGAGCGTTGGCCAGAGATATAGCTCAGCAGGCGCAGCACTGAGGTTGGGAGTTCAATTCCCAGTACCGAACAGCCAAAACAACCAAAAAGTATGACTATTCAATTTTAAAGATTAATATTGTGTGCTTTAGGTCATGTGATAGTCCATTGAACTTATTCTTCCACTTTTTCTAAAATATACACTTAATAATTTATTCTTTGAACTAGTACTGTTTAGGCAGTCTCTAGCAAATTATCATTGCTCCAGCAACTTTACTACAGCAATCAAGGTAATCCCACTTCAAATACCAAGACAACAAATGGCAGAGAATTTGAAAGAGATCAGGTTATGTACTCATTATCATTAGTTCTCATTGTTTTTACTTTAAAGATAAAAGAGCAAACATATATGAACATGTAAAGTGGCAACCATTTTTAATTTCCTATCACCTTAATTTTTTCTTTGCTGGTTACTCAGCTCACTGTTGAGACAGAACACCTCCCATAGATCATTTCATACCTTCTAGTTTTTAATTCACTCTTTCAGTTTCTTACACTAGTGAGACAATACATTGCTTACACATGCAGGTCTGACTTATTTCACTTATGAGTATGGTCTCTAGTTGTGTCCATTTATCTATAAAAGCCTCGAGTTCATCTTTCTTTATAGCTGTGTAATACTATTTTATATAGAAGTACCACAATTTTTTTATCCAGTCCTCAGGGGATGAACATTTGGGTTGCTTCCACAATTTAGCAATTACATATTGTGCTGCCATGAACATGGGTGCACATATATCACTGTGATATGATGTTTTCAGATCTTGTGAGAAAATACCCAGAAGGAGAATAGCTGGGTTGAATGGAACTTCTAGACCTAGTTTTCTGAGGAATCTCCAAACCGATTTCCACAGTCTACATCCCGGTCTACATTCCAACCAGCAGTGGAGAGGAGTCCTTATTTTTCCACAGCCTCTCCAGCATTTGTTATTAGTTGATTTCTTAATGATAGCCATTCTTATTGGGATGGGGTGAAATCTCAATGTTGTTTTAATTTGCATTTCTCAAATGACTAATGATGTTGAACATTCTTTCATGTATTTATTTGTCATTTGTATTTCTTTATCTGAGAAATGTGTATTCATCTCAGCTACCCATTTTTGGACTGGATGTTTGAGTTTGGAAGGACTGATATTTTTTAATTCTTTAAATGTTCTAGATAGAGGGCTTTTGTCCGACGGATAGTCAGCTAAATTTTTCTCCAAATTTGTGGGTTTTCTTTTCATGGTGTTAGAGATTTCTTTACCTGTGTAGAAACTTTTCAATAGGATGAGTTCCCAGTTGTTGATTCTTTGAAGTATTTCATGGGCAGTTTGTTTTTTATTCATGAACTCTCTGCCTACCCGTATGTCTTCAAGATTTTTACCTACTTTCTCTTCCAATAGATTTTCAGTTTGTTTTAATGTTGAGATCTGGCATCCATTTTTTCTTGAGTTTGGTGCATGGTGATAGACTTGGGTCTATTTTCAGTGATTGGCAGTGATTGGCAGCCAATTTTTCCAGCTTCATTTATTAAAGAGGCTATCGTTCTTCCAGTGAGTTTGTTCAGCCCTTTTGTCAAAGATTAGGTGGCTGAGTGTGTTTGTGGTTGTGTCTGTGTCTTCCAGTCTTTTCCACTGATCTTTTGGTTTGATTTTTGTCTAGTATCATATTGATTTACAGTAGCTTTGTGGTATAATTTCAGGTCAGGGATTGTGATTCCACCTGATTTGTCCTTGTTGCCCAGGATTGCTTTTGCTATTCTGGGTCTCTTCTGGTACCAGATGCATTTAAGTTATGTTTTCTCTAGATCTGTGAGATATGCTAATGGTAGTTTAATGGAAATTGCATTGAATCTGTATAACAATTTAGGTAGTATGGCCATTTTCACAATGTTAGTTCTTCCTATCCATGAGCAAGGAACGTTTTTCCATTTATTGAAATCCTCTTTAATCTGTTTTTGAGAGTACTGTAGTTTTTATTGAATAGATCTGTTACTTCTTTTGTTACATTGATCCCTAAGTATTTCATTTTCTTGGATGTTATTGTGAAAGGTATGGTTTCCTTAATTTCTCTCTCAGTCTGTTTGTTGTTTCTGTATAGGAATGTTATTGATTCGGGGGCACCGACTTTGTAGCCAGCTACACTGCTGAATTTGTTCATCAATTTAAGGAGTCTTCTTGTGGAATTTTTGGGGTCTTCCATGTAAAGTATCATGTCATCTGCAAATAGTGATAGTTTTACTTCTTCCTTTCCTATCTTTATTCCTTTCTCTCTCTCTCTCTCTCTCTCTCTCTCTCTCTCTCTCTCTTGTCCATAAACCTGTTCAATGGAAAACAATTTGTCTCTCATCTTTCCTAGGCTACCATCCATGGTCGCCTGGCTTCAGGCCCCAAACACTGTGGCTGAAGAAGTGGGAGAGCAATGCCGCTCACCTCACAGCTGTGAGAAGAGAGAGAAAAAGGGTGTATGTGAGTGAGATAAACCTCAAAGCACATCCCAGGGCTTATTTTCCCTCTCTACTCTGTCTCTTAACAGTCCGTTCCACTAGGGACTCGTCAGTAGGCTGACGCAGGGGTGAGGTTAGTACCTCCATGACTGACTCACTTTCCTAAAGTATCAACCCTGGACATATGAGACCCTAAGTCATAACACCAGTTAACCAGGTGTGTATTCGATGTCTTACAATGTTAGATACTTCACAGAATGTACTTAAAATCCTTTACAAGTATGGTTTGAAAGTTGTTTTTGGCACCTTTCATCTATCTATCTATCTATCTATCTTTTAAAACATTTCCCAACGCAGAATTAATTAACTAAAATATCCAGCGAGTCATTTCCATCTACACATATTTATTTCAATTTCTCTTCTAAATCTGAGTAGTCCAAAGCAGAGATGATGATGAAATGTGTGATGAAATTTGCTTTTTGGCTATTCTCTAGTTCTCTAATGATGCAAAATCCTAAATTTCTAATGCCATTCACATCCATGCATTCCCTTTTCCATACATTCAACGCATCTTTATGAGGCGCAGTGTGTGCGTTAAGCAGTACACTGTCCATTTGAAATACAATAGTGAGAATGAAAGAAATAGACTCTAAAACCGTGGTCTGTTCCCTTCAGCAGTGCATGCAGACGCAGAAGTGTAAGCCTGAGGTTTGTGATGTGCTGGTGATGCTAGGTAGCAGGCTATAAGAAGAAATTGTTGATTGTTCAAACATTACTAACACTACAAGGATATTACAGACTTATACATGTGACATTATATGCATAAGATTATTTGAAATCAACCATGATGTGAGTGTAACATATGGCACAAAGTGCAGAGACCAGCAGAGACCACCAGCCTTTGTAAAGGCAATGCAGTGTGGAATTTAGTGTGCCTGGGTGCAAGCAGACAAAGGCGTAAAGATGAGCTGTAGGCAAAAAGAGAAATAGCACCCTTTTATTAGGTTTGAAAGAAGGCAGGGCTGAAAGAATATTAGGTAGGAAATTTTTAATAAATACCTAAGTCATCATCCTTCTCTGTCCTGCATTTCAGTGGGCAAAGTTCTCAAAAGATCCAGTGCAAATTTTTGGGTGTTTCCAGATGTCCTGGGACTCACAAAATTCCTTGTCTTATCTTGTTTGTGACACAACTGCTTGCTGCGAGTTATAGTTCTAAGCTGAGTTCCATACTGAGAATAGTGCTTCTGTGGGCAAGTGGTTTGGGGCTGGGAGAGGCAGGTCTGGTTCAAGACTTACAGCGAGTAAGTTACTTGTCAAATTCAATAAATACTAAGATAAAAATATGTTTACTTTCCCAATGAAAACTTACTTTAAATATTTTTATCCCATCATCTTTTGAAATATAAAAAGAATCTGGACAAAGTTTGGATAATGTCTCTGTAAAGATGTGATGTTTGCTTTGGTAGTGATAGAAAGAAAAAAATAGAATTTGGTAGAAAGAAAAAGAATGCCTCATAAAAAAAGGGCATAAAGGTTACATAGAAAAGGGTGCACTATATTAAACGTGATTCAGAAACTTCTGTATGACTTAAATTAGAAAAAATAGTAACAAAAACAAAAAGGAGAATGGCAGAAATTGAAGATGGACAAATGGACTGAGAAACTGTCAAATTAACATTTCCCATAATCAATGACTAAGCATATTTCACTGCTCTTCTTGCTTCATATATTCAATACACCCCTCACTCAATAAAACCACATGACCAATTCCAGTGGAAGAATGACATGTAGGTATGGTTCCCAGGACACAGGGTGCAATCAAGACTCCCTTGTAACAACATACTGCAAACCTCAATGATCAAATACATAATAAACTAGGTGCAAAGTTGGAAAAGGGAAGGCTACAACGCGAATAAGTCAAAATGACAATGAGAAGTTCTGAAAATGACAAACAAAGAGGGTGTAGAGAGGAGAGCATGGACAGACTAGGCAAGAGGCAGAAAAGAAATGCTCTGGTATTCAAGACAGAGCTTACAAGTAAAGGCTGTACATCTCTCCTAGACCAGTCTGGTAAGGCAGAATTGTGTTTTGGCCTGTCAGCTTTAGAGTGTTCCTGAGGTGAGGCATACCCTCAGGGATTGCATAGGTCCCGGCATGAGACATTTATGCCGAACCTAGCTTACCATGAGCTTTGGTGGGCAAGGAACTTCTTCAGCATGTCTGCTTCAAGCGCTAGCAGCTATCTTTAGGCCAGAGATTACAGATGAAGCTTTTAGACCTGCTTTGGCACACGGAGATCTGCAGCCCAAGGGGATTGCACTTGTGCTCATCGTCCATCATCACTGTGCTGGCACAGACCTGAGTGCACTACTAATGCGCTGAAGATCTTTGCAACCACGAGGATCTGATGTGACCACAGTTAGCTGCAATTTTGGCATCCAAGGGACTCCTTTCACTAATACTACCTCAACCTTGGGAACTATATTGCCTGAAAAGATTCCTTTTGCTGATGGGAACACAGAGTATTAAGCAAAACAGTTTGCATTTGAATTTAGCATTGAGTTGGAGATACCTAACAATGGGTGGGTTTGAATCATCCCTGCTCCCAGAGCACTCCCACCAATGCAGCTCTGGCAGTCCTGGTGACATGTGGAGATGCATGCTGCCAGTCCACTGGACTTCTAGCCATCCTCACCTGTATTGGGAATCAATAATCCTGAACGGTGAGTCATTCTCAGCAACCCATTTTAGCTCGGGCTATGTCATGTTGTGGGATCAAGATAAGATAGTTTCATGATATTGATAGACTTGGGCTGTGGATATAGCTTAGTGGCATAAGCACCTACCTGGCAAGTGCGAGGTCCTGAGTTTGATTCCCAGCATGAGAAAAATAAAAGATATTGACAGACTTGGCAGAGGATCCTGGAAATGACCCCGATGTGATTATTTTTCCTTAGAACCTGGAAGAACTCTTCAGCGCTTGATGCCAAAATAATTACTAAGGACAAGGTATTTGGGTTTGTGGGGACAGGCTACCATTTTCAGGTGCACCACTAGTTAATGCTAAAAATCTACTAACTGTGGTTTGAGACAGACTTGGTCTTGGATCATTCTCTAGTGCTGAAACAGTGACATAGCTGTCGGCACTTTTGGAGCAAACCTGGATGTGAGGCACCATTTATAGCTTGTCACAGTGCAAGTGAACAGCCTGTTTAGACCTTCTGGTAAGAAACTCACCTGAAAAGTCAGATTACAAAGAATGGAGTAAATATTTAATTCTTAATGGGCAGATGACATCACATACCAATAAGTGGCAGGAAAATCCAAGTAAATATGAGCTTATAAAACAGTCAGAATAAACTTGTAGATGCTTACTGTGTAGTAACTAATGTGCGAACGTTCTTGAAAGAATGTAAATAGCTGTTTTAAGAGACTCAGTGAGCTTTAAGAAACCACGGGGAATGATTTGCGACCATAATATACAGAAAGATGAAGGTAATTTAAAACATCAAATTGTAATCTTTGAGTTGAAAATATACTACTATGAACACTGAAAATGAAATAAAATCTAGTTGAATAGACCAAACAGAAGGAAAAAGTGATCTCAGTGGCAGTCTATTAGAAATATAGACAGTTGTAAAAGAAAAGTAAGCAAGAAAGAAGAGGAATAAAAAAAATCTACAGGAAATATGGAACAGCATTAAAAGAGCAAATATTTGTATCATTTGAGTGTAAGCACTTTTCAATGCTAAAATGGTAGAAACCTGTTTATAATAATAATAGAAAGATTCCCAAACCTAGAAAAAGGTGCAGCTATCCAGGCACAAGAAAGACAAAGGTACCTAGTCAGATTCAACCTGAGTAAATTTATGCCAAGACATAATCATGCTCCCAAAGGTTAAAGTTCAAATGATAACATAGTATGAAAAAAGAAGCAAATAACACACAATGGTGTCCCAATAAACCTGACAACAAGCTTCTCAGTGGAAACCTAACAGGCCAGAAAACAGTGGCATACAGTCTTCACAGGACTTAAAGAAGGAAAAGCCAACTGAGACTACTATATCAGCAATGCTATTTTGGAAAGGTAGAGAATTTCAAAACAAACAAAAACTGAGGGAATATCTCTCAGCTAGACCTATCATATAGGAAATGCAACAGTGAGTTTATGTTAACTGGCTATTTACTACTGTGACCAAACACCTGAGACAGAGCAACTTGCAAAGGAAGATGTACTTTGACTCACGGTTAGGGTTCAGTCCATGGTCCCTTAGCCCTATTGCTTCAAGTCTGTGGCAGGAAGAAAGGTGGGGAGTACACTGTGGAGCAAGAATCCTCACGCTGTGACAGGCAGGAAAGATGGTGAGAAGGGGCTGAGGTCCAATATACCCTTCAAAGATACCCACAGTGAGCCTCTGCCTTCAACTAGTCCCTTCTCCTCAAGTTTATACCTCCTTACAAATGTGCCACAGCCTGGAGCCTAAGCTTTCAACATGTAAACTTTGGGGGGCATATTTCAGATCTAAACTCCCAGATGGATTCTTCAAAGAGAAATCAATACTAATTAGCTAGGGGAAAAAACAAAACGAAATGTAAACCTCACTGGAAAGGGTAACTATACAACCTATACCAAGAAAATCAGAATCTCTAATATTATAAACATAGTACACAAATCACTCACAATTTTAGCACAAAGACTATAGGAAGAAACAATTACAATAAATAAATTATTATGCTATGAGTAGGTAGCATTTAAAATTATAAAATAGAATATCAAAAATCAAAATGTGGGGATCAATGAACAGCTTGTCATGTACAGTATGTAATAG
Organism: Dinomys branickii; assembly: GCA_004027595.1. NCBI lineage: Eukaryota > Metazoa > Chordata > Mammalia > Rodentia > Dinomyidae > Dinomys > Dinomys branickii. The sequence goes on from PVLD010004797.1 coordinate 29,447, forward strand.
GTAACCACACTTATAAAGAAGTGAATAGAAATCTACTCCAAGATGAACTCTTTTAATTCATTAACCAAGGGGAAGATTGTAAGAGGAAAAAGAGCAAAGGAAAAACATCTGGAAGACCTTACCTATCCTAATTTATCTTGAATGAAAATGGATTAAAATATCCAATAAAATATGTAGCATAACTCAAGGGAAAAAAAAAGAAAAGACCCAATTTACAATTTCTTTGGAGAATTTACTTCACCTCTAAGGACAAAAGTAGGATGAATTTACTGGGACAAAAAAGATACTCCTTGCAAACTGCATCCGAATGAAGGTCTAATCACGTTTCTTTTAGAAATAAAAACCTGTAAGTCAAAAGCAGTAAGAAAACGAGCCCTATGTTCACTACATTATGATAAGAGATCAATTCAGCTAGAGGAAGCAGACATTCTAAATATATACTTACTTAATACTCGAACACTTAAATGCATGAAGCACTTGTTAGTATACCTGAAAGGAGGGACAGGGGGTGAGAGAGGGGAAGACTGTAATACAAGAACAGTACATTTTAACACTTAACATTCAGCAATGAACAGATCAGCCCAAGCTCCTCCCCACAAAGTCAATGAAGAAATAATAAAGTTAAATTGAACCCTAAACCAAATGGACTTAACAGATACTGCCATAACCTTCCTTCCAACAACTGGAAAAGCACAATATTCTCCGTGTATGTCATATTCTCCAGGATCTATTATATAACAAGTCACAAATTTTATTATATATATATATATATATATATATATATATAGACACTACTGAATGTATTTTATGAATACAATGACACTAGAAATCAATAATAGTGATGACAAAAAATTAGGAACTGATAGATGAAAATTTAAAAATTTATTTTGGAACAATAAATACATTGAGGAAGAATAGAAAACAATTTTAAAATGTCTTAGAAGAAATCTACTGAAATATAAGCAAAGTATTACTAAGAGATGATTATTGCAATTGATACTTGCATAAAGAATTGTAAATATTCTAGAGCTGCAACAAAATATGCTGGATAAATAAGTACGATCCAAACCCTAAATTAGTAGGGGGAAAGGAATACTAAAGACCAGCATACACTACAGACAAAAATAAAATATTTGTAAAACAGTGAGCCTTCTTCAGAAGACATGCAAACCCTCATCTAGACTGAATGAACAAAAAAGATAATACAGTACTCCAAAAACCAGAGATGAAATGGAAGACATCATAGTTAATGCAACAGAAATTCAAAGCATCCTTCAAGATTATTATGAAGAAGTTCATGCCATCAAATTTGATAACCTGGATAAATAGAAGAAATTCTTAAACATATATCTTACAAAACTGAATCTTGAAGAAAGAGGGAATTTGAACAGAACAGAACATAGCAGGTAATGATATTGGCTTACTAATAAAAGTTCTCAGTTGGGGAAAAGCATACCAGGAATTCTGGGTTCTACCAAACATAGAAGATGATGCCAAGTTTCCTTGTTAGTCTAAAAAGGAGAGGAAATAATACAAATACATTTCAAAAGATTGTCATTACCCTTATGTCAAAAGTAGATGAGGTCACAATAAAAAATAAGGCTTCAGGCCAAAGTCTTTGATGCACACAGATGCAAAACTTCTCAATGAAATATTAGAAAATTTAATTCAACAGAACATTAATATATTATTGCCAATTAACAAGTAAGACCCATTCTGGGGATGCAGTAATGTTTCCATATATGAAAATCAACATAATGCCTGCATTGACAGAATTTAGAAACAAAATCATAGCATTATCTCCAGAGATGTACAAAGGGACGTGACAAAATGTAAAATCCCTTCATAAGAATGCTGAAAAAGTTCAGCACAGAATAAATAAATCTCCCAATTCTACTATTGTATTATATCACTTAATGCTAAGGAATAATTGATGACGGGTTATTTGATCAATCTTGTATGTCTATATGTGTTATCCTGAACACACACTTCGAAGATATCAATATGCAAAGCAGCAACTATTGGTGGCTTTTTTTTTTTGTTTGCCTGTTTTGTTTTCTGTCTTTGGTTTTTTTGTTTTCTGTGTTTTTCTGTTGTTGAGAGTATTAATTGTCTGACCAATTTTGCATGTCTGTATATGGGTTCATATATTTACACTTCGAAGATATCAATGGATAAAGCAATAACCACTGTTGAGATCATGTCACCTTCTCTGTAGATCAGTTGTGATTGTACTATTTTTTATGCTAATTTGTGTCTGTTTGTTAATATGTTTTTGTGCTTTTATTTTTTAAAAAAATTAAAAAATAAAAAAATAAAAAAAATAAAAGACATTTTCAACCTCAACATTTTAGGTCAAATGCAAATTCAGAATAATTGATGCACAACGTTTAAGAGATAATACTTGACAGTGTGTGACACCCTCCTACTTTCTCTTCTGTTTATCTTATTCCTGTCTTTAAAACACAGCCGAGATCCACCAGATTATACTTGAAGAGTCCTGTGAAGGGTCTCAGAACTCAGTTGGAATGCAGCTCCCTTCGCCTGCCCTCAAGGAGCATACAGGAGCGTGGAGTCCAAAGGATGAGCACCTGATCACAGGGAAAGAGTTCGGAGCCGGGGGTTGACAGACACAGGGCACTGTCCCAGGCAGTCATAGCTGGGACATCATCAACAGTATCTGCCACAGTAGCACAGCGATGGTGACAACCTGACTTGAAGCACCTTTGCACTGTTCTTTTATTGTTACTGTCTTTAATTATTTGATCAATCTTGCATTCTTGCATCTAATAATCTGAGCAACTTCATTCAAGACAACAACATGTAACATAACAACCATTGTTAATTCCCATCATCTTGTTTTGGAATCCTGTATGTTTTTATTGTTTTTCTGTTGTTGAGTTTTTGTCTTCACTGTTATTATTTTGTTATTGGTTTTTTCTCTTTAAAATTTAAAACAATTTTAAAAAGGAAAAAAAAGAATAAATAAATCTCAACATGATAAAGTTTATATATAGTAACCCAGCAGTTATCAGTGCAGTGAATCTGAGAATGTAAAAACTTGTCTCATAAATATCTGGAGGAGGACAAGAGTGTCAACTATCACTACATTACATAGTTTTGAAAGTTCAAGTCAGAATAAAACAAAGGACATTAAGATATTTTTATTTTTTTGCAGATGTCATGACCTTATGCAAACAAAACTCAAAAGACTTCTTTGAAACAGTATAAAAACTAATTAACTAGTTCATCAAGCTCATCTACACAAAATCATCAGTAGCCTTGCCAAATGCCAATAGCCAAATATTTGAAATAAAACCCCAGAAAGAAATACCATGTAATAGCTAAACAAAGAAAGAAATAAATACAAGTGCCTAGTAATTACAACCAAAAAAAGTGAAGGAGCTTTACAAGGAAACTACTATCATTGATTAAAAAGTCAGATTTGTAATAAAAATGGAAATACTTCAACTTATTGGGTAGATCAGCTTTGTTAAAATTGTGCCTACTCAAAACGACCTATAGAATCAATATAATTGGCTGGGGGTATAGCTCAGTGGAATAAGCGCCTGCCTAGCAAGCGCAGGGTCCTGAGTTCGATCCCCAGTACCGCCAAAAAAAAAAAAAAGAATCAATACAATTCTTTTCAAAAAGCAATGATTCTCCATAATGATCTCCACACATGTAGACGCTGTCAGAGTCTGAAAGGGGGCTCTCCCTGGCGTTACTGAGTTATCCACAGCAGAGGCTTGAATCCCATTAGTTCTCCACTCCTCTTATGGGGCCAGCATCTCCATGACATACAAGATTAGGGTCTCAAAGATTCTCTGCTACCAGGCCACATCCCGAGATGCGTGTTGCCTTGCTTTCCTCTGACCATCCCATCACTGGCTCTGCAGTAGGGCGTTGCAGCAGCGAGGGAAGTCTGCAAACCCACTGCGATTTTTTTGCATTGTACAGCTCTCTGCCGGCCCTGCTGCCCCCCATGAGCCTGTCAGCATCTCACCGGGTCCAGCCTCTACTAGCGGCTTGCTCCCACCCTACGCCTGATTTTTTCACCTAAAATGAACAGCCTCATGCATATCTCAGCCCATATGTTTTTTAATTACCGTACACAAAGACTTCGCTAGAATTGTAATGATTAACAGGAAAAAAGTACTAATAATATCCAGTATGGGGCTAACGAGTGATTTTGAGCCCCAGGAAAGTGGGCCCACGGAGCTCCTTAGTGGAATGAGTGTCTGGTTTAGAATCTTAGAGGATGTACAGGGACCCTTTCTTGTCTGTTTTTTTTTTTTTTTCAAACCTCTTTTTAGAAGGACAGAAGAGATATTTTAAAAAATGTGCACATTTCACAGAATTGTGGATAACTCCACATCTATCCCTAAAACATTACTCTTTATGAGCCAATTTTGCAAAACTGACATAGTTGTAAAACAGAGGATTTAGAAGAGTGGTGGACTTCTCCTGTATTTCTTTTTCTTTTCAAATAGCACATTTGCAGTGTATGATCAATACCTTCCCATGAGGGGACTGGTACACATCACACGTCCGTCTTCTGGGTTCATCTTCTACCCTAAATGTAGAAAAAGAAAAAAGCCACAGCCTCATATTTGATTTGCAGCAAAAAGGAAGTTGGACAGGAATACCGTCGAACAATTTTCAGCTCTTCTCTCTTTTCCCCTTCTGACTCTTTATTGGTCTAATTCTACAGTGTTGTAGCTCCCGGAATACTATAAAAATAACTCACTATTTACTTAAAAACAGTAAGTCCTGCTTGGTACCTCTGATCAAGAATTCAAACCAACTTGTCTTTTTTTTTTTTTTTTTTTTTTTTTTTTTTTTTTTTTTTTTTTTTTTTGTCTTTTTGAGACAAGGTCTCGCTGTGCAGCAGGCTGGCTTTAAGCTCACTCTGTAGCCCAGGCTGGTCTCCAACTCACAACAGTCCTCCGGCCTCAGCCTTCCGAGTGCTGGGATTACAGGTGTGCGCCACCACGTCTGGCTCCCAAAAGTCTATTTTTGTTATAAAATGAAGACTAAGAAAAAAGCTTTATAACAATCTGTCCTGGCTAATACACATGAGAAAAGCACACTCCTTCAGTGTACTTGGGTTTTTTTTAAAGAGTTTGCTTTTATTTATTGGTTGCTAAATTACATTGTCTAATCATAATTGTCATTATTGTTTGTCACTTCTCTAAGTCACTTTATGATGGTTCTTTAAAGGGCTGTTTTGCTCTTGTGGACAAAGTCTTGTACTACAGTTTTGTGCAAGTTACACTCAGGCTCATTTGAACTGCTTGCCTTATGACTGCTATTGGTTTTCATTTAGTTAGTTATTTAGTTTTAAGGAAAGAAAAAAGAAAAATAAAATATAAAGACAAAACAAACAACACAAAAACAATAAAATGATATAGAATTTCAAAATAAGATGATAGGAAATGAACAATGGCTGTTATGCTACATATTGTTAGCTTCAAAGCAGTTGCTCAGATTACCAGATGTAGGAATGCAAGACTGGTCAAAGAACTAATGGTTCTTTTTAATAAATCACTAGAAATTAGTGGTACATTTATTTTAGCTATCTTGTGTATATTTATATAGATATTTCCCTTACTTTTC
>PVLD010004797.1:35165-120613 GCA_004027595.1 Dinomys branickii
CCCATATACAGACATGCAAATTTAGTCAGACAATCAATTCTCTCAACAATAGAAAAAACACAAAAACCAAAAATCCAAAGACAAAAAACAAAACAGGCAAACATCAACAACAGCAACAACAACAACAATAACAAAAAAAACACCAATAGTTGCTGCTTTACATATTGATATCTTCGAAGTGTGTGTTCAGGACAACACAGACAGACATACAAGATTGATCAAATAACCCGTCATCGATTATTGCTTAGCATTAAGTGATATAATACAATAGTAGAACCATGTTAGCCCTCCTGCATATATGCATATTCATATATACATACATACATTTTTGTCTTTTTCTTTTCTACTTTCCTTCATCCTATCTGTTCTTTGTTTGGTGGGAATGCAGACTGGTGCAACCACTGTGGAGAGCCGTTTGGAGATTTCTCCGCAAACTAGGTCTAGAGGTTCCATTCAAACCAGCTATTCCTCTTCTGGGTATTTTCCCAGAAGATCTGAAAACATCATATCACTCCCTTACTTTTCTCCTTGACCCCATCCCACTTATTCTCTCCTCTAAAAAAAGAGTAAATATAACAACAAAACAGTTTCAAAACAATTCTATTTAAAGTGGCTTATAATTAGACATTCATGTAAGTAGATCAAATGCCTTTTTCACATGGTTTAATAAATGAGTTAATTCAGTTGATAGAATAGTAAAAGTAGAAATGCCTCTAAAGTTATTAAAACAAGTTTTGCCTAGGTTATTAGCCACTCTGGGTAATATTAATTTGCATTAAAAATTCAGGGCACAGTGTCCATTACTTTGGATATTTCATGTGCAAGGACTGCTAGGGTCTCCTTTGGTTACACATATATTGTTAAGCTTTTAATATAGAATGTCCCGAAATGACTGGTGAGCTCTGACACAATGCTTTCAGCTTGAGATTCCTTCATGGGGACACTATACTAATTAATGATTTAAACCACTGATAAACTCATAACTGAAAAGGGGCTGAGGGAAGTGGGACATTGTCCGCAGAGGAGGTTCACTGTGATCATAAACTGAACAACTTTATCTATCTCCCCACATTCTCCACTATCTTTCTGTTTCCTGAATCCCCTGACATGCGCAGATTCCCTAAAGTTTGCCGTTTGCCGCCAGTGCTCATACTGTTACCAAACCAACTGACTTTTCAGTCTAAACATGAGCCAAAATAAACCAGTTCTCCCTTGCGTTGTGGGTATTAGTTACTTAGTTTTCGTGACAAGGAAACTGACTAAAAATTTTGGCATCCAGACTGAGGTTGTCCTCACGACTATACCTGATTGAAAAGGTTGTAAACTGGAGTTGTATGCTTTTCACTTATAAGTCATGCTTTTCAACTGTCCTTTTCCACATGTGGAAAGCTTGGTTACTTTTCCTATGAAATAGACCTTTCTCCTATGAAAGGACCATCACACTTACCTATAGAAATGGCTATCATATTTCCCGTGTAAATTAAATCTGATTCACAAATCATATACTTGCAGTTCTAAATTCTGCAGAATGCCACCCCACAATTTATCATAGCTAAATCTTGGAAACTACCCAAATGCCCATCAACCATGGAATGGATAAAAAAGATGTGGTACTTTCATACAATGCAGTATAATTCAGCTATAAAGACTGATAATCTCGAGCCTTTTATAGGTAAATGTATGCAACTAGAGGCCATACTCATAAGTGAAATAAATCAGACCTGCGTATGTAAACACCATATTGTCTCCCTAGTGTAAGAACCTAAAAGAGTAAATAAAATCCAAAAGGTAAGATAGGTATGGTGAAAGGGTAAGAAACTGCTCAAAAAGAAGGAACAACTGGGATAGTGGAAAGGTGAAAAGAAAGAAACAGCGGGAAAAAATTTATATATATACAAGATAGCTAATAAAATTGTACTACTAACTTCTACTGGTCTGTTGAAAGGAACAGTTAATGCTAATTGTTTCACCAAGGTTGCGTGCCTATACCTGGTAATCTGAACAACTACTTTAAAGATAACAATAGACAGTATAACAAACATTGTTAATTTTCTAGCATCGTGTTTTGAAATTGTGTATCATTTTTATTGCTTTTTTCCTTTATTGTTTCTCATTGTTTTCTCTCAAATAAAAATAGAATAAAAAGCATAATAAATGTTTAAAGAGATAGATATTTACCCTGAGTTAATCATTACAGAAAGTTTAGATGTACTGAAACATCATGTGGCATCCAATAAATGTATAAAATCTCTGCATTTTTATAAATCTGTTGAAAAAATAGACACTAAAATTTAAAGATCTGTGTGACAGAAAGTTATCTCTAGAACCATCAGTTTTAGATGTTAACTTTCCAAAAAAGGAATAGTTTTCGATCTGTAATAGTTTGTTTTCACTGCTTTATTCTTAAGATCTGAATATTTCCTTGGTTTTCTTTCCAATGATAGTATATCAATAGAGTCCATACATTGATACCTGTAATATCTATTACTTGAGTGTAACTTTGGTGTCTATATTTAATCATGAGAAATATACTTGATTTTAAATATCTTAATCATTTTCATTAAATCAAATACTTCTTTTAGTCTATCTAGTAGAGTAAATGATACAATATAGGAAGCTTTCAAAATTTTACATTATTCTGGAATGCAATTTCTTTGATTAGATATATTCAAAACTTGAATAAGTTTATGAAAAATGTGCTGATTTCAGGTGTTAAGCAATATAAACCTATATTATTAATATCTTTTAATAGACATTGGTCTTTAAAAGTATCTCATATGTTTTAAAATATATTTTCTAATGTTTTTTTCCAAAATCTATTATAATATCCCAAATGTCTTTCAATGTAGAAATCATGTGCATAATAAAAGAGTTAACCCAGACAAGCATTTTATGTTTATTTAAATATAAAACTGCTAGTATGTAAAGGAATTGTGCTGAATCAACTGTATTATGTGGAGTACTGAAGCCCGTTCACAACAGAAGTTTGTACCACTTCCTCTGCATGACAATGTGAGCCTTTATGAGTTTAAAGAAAATTCTCAGAGCATTAAAGGAAGTAGAAACTCTTATTATTCAAGAAGTAAGGTGGAATAAATGTGATGACTCTTACTTCAATAAAAGGCAAGTTTTATTCCAAACAGTGGATACATTTTTATTAGACACTCTACATTTTTATGGTAATTGCCAGTACAGTTTATGCATAAAGATCTGAGCTATGGACCAATATAAGTTTCATTATTTTCTGCAGAAAAATAAAGGGAAGGGCATTTCATCTCAGAGACTGATACAATTTTTGATTTAGTTTTCTCACAATATATCATATATACACTGAAGTGTAGAAAGTGTATAAAAATGCAAAATTTAGACTATTTGCTATATTAGTCATAGATATGTGGATTCTTCATTCTTCGTGTTTTTGAAATCTCATAATTTTAAGTCATTTTAAAAGTTTTATATCATGCTATATTTAAAATTCCAGTTAAATCTTTTATATGTATATCTACTGCTATCTCCAGGCAACTTTCTATAAAAATTATTTTTCACTGAAAGCAATTACTTTTCCTTGCAACAATGTTTGCTTAGCACCTATAATATGCCACACATTGTTCATGGCAGGAAGAAAAAAATGGCATTTGGGAAAGGTCTTGTTTTGGTCATAGTTTGATTAGGTCATCTTTTAAAATTATATATCAAATATTACATAGCCATTCTTAATCAGTTACTGCCTTTTAATTGAAGCCCATTTTTTGCTATCCTTAAGAGACATTTCAGCTTTATGATAATGGCTTTCTATTTTCCAGTCTGTGGCTGGTGTAGCCATACATGAGCGCAAGGAGGGAGGGTGATGTGGTGGATGATGAGGGTTTGTACTGCAGCAGAAGGCTGTGCCGTGGTTTACATCTCATAATAGAGATTATGTATTTTAATGTAAATTCATTGACTAGGTTTGGAGAACGTAATGATACTAAATAACATAATCCAAATTGTGCTATCAAAGTCACTTTAAAAGAAAGAATAAGGCACTTAGAGCATATGATAAAAACTCAGAGGAAGAAAGTAGGGCGCATTATCCACTACATTATCGGCATCAGTGCATTAGATGAGCAAAGAGCAGAGTCCTGAAACTTAGAAAGCAGAGCTGCTTGGGGACAACAGGGCTACTCAAATGGAGGGAATTGTTTAAAAAGCAACACTAAAGAAAATTTTCTTTAGTGAATTGGTGACATTCTTACGAAACTATAAATTTTAAAAAAGCCCTTCCTTAAAATGTTGAGAAGAGTGTTATCAATCTAGAATCTGATTCCTCTGAGAAATAATGTGATTTAGGCACACAACTCTATTTTAAGAAATGCATATGATTTAAGACAACATAAACAAACAACAAGAACTACAGATAATGGCATTTCAGTGGGATCCATATTGAATCCAGACAGGAGAAATATGATGTAATAAGAAATTTGGGAAAAAGAAATTACTCTGTATTGGCACACTTGGAAAGCCCTTACTATAAGTCTGGAGGTGGATAGAATCAAATATCATAAAAATGAGAAAGAAATGAATCTTCCTCCTAATTGATGACAAGGTCATTTTGTGCCCACATTAAACACCATGTTTCCAAATTAACTGAATAGGAAATACCCTATGACAGTGGTGGCGAACCTATGTTATGCATGCCACCGCGCACATGCAGAGCCCTCTCTGTCTGAATGAGAGAGCCAAGGTGCCCCAGCAGCTGAGCTTTGGATATCAGCTGCTGTTTTTATTTTACCTGATACCTCAGGATTCAGGTTTAACTGTAGTGTGCAATTGGGGTTGCAGTTTGGGCACTTGGTCTCTAAAAGGTTTGCCATCACTGCCATACTGTAAACCAGAGTAGGTAACTTTTAGGGAAAATACAGTAATATTAGAGATTTGCTGGACATTCTATAAAAATATTCACTCTTAGTGGCAACATCCTCACAATGGCATTATATTTTGGGGAAGATTTCTTCTTTTAAAAAATGCAGAGCTAATAACAATGCAGAAGAGAAAAGAAAGTAAAGCATGGGTTTCCAGGCAGAGACTGTTTTAAACATTGAGCTACATCAATAGGTTCAGCAGGCATGATTCATTTTTATGTTTTGTTGTGCATTATTTTTGGTAATGCAACAAATAATGAAAGCAATGCTTGCTATAGTTACTGACCTCATGTAACAACAAACTTACTTAAGACTTAAAAACATAAAAAGTCCCTTCTAATTTGTGATTTTAAAAACTTAACATTAACTGTTTGTACATAAATACTTTGAATTTTGATGGCATTCACTAATCCATAGATATAATTTTATCTGTGTTCATCAAGATTAAAACTTAATATTAAAAATGATCACAAAGCACATTAAAAGCTTAAAATTATCTGCTACATTAGGTACGTCATTAAAGACACTGAAGAACTAAGCAAATCTTTTAAAGTTGAGGAGCTAGCCCATGAAGTACTGATGGGTTGAATCTCAGATTTTTTATTTCTGTGTTCACTTCAGCAGCACATATACTAAAGTATTTGATTTCTGATCCTGTGGTCTTAGTCCACTATGCTAGAAAATATTTGAAAATATTGATATTTATGTGAGGTATGAATGCAAAGACTTATTCATTTATATTGGGTATTCTACACTATCCTGAAAAGAATTTAAAATTTCATACTACTTTGACAAACATATAGTGAGAAAATATTCAGTAATTTTGACAACATAAAAGACAGGAACATCTTTATATGTAATTTGATAACTCATACTTGGGTATAAAATGACATTCATATAAATTCTACTTTTTGGTCTTCTGTTTTCCTGAAAGGTTATTGCAAATTATATGTCTTCTCTCAAGTATAATAATGCATGGGTGTATTGGGTGACAATATATTGGTTAACTTTACTGCATTAAATTTTTTAAAAATTTGCCTCAAAGAACTTGTCAATAAAATGTAAAACCAAGCTTTTTACTGAGGGAAAATATCTCAAAATGCTTATTTGTAGAAGTATTGACGTATTGAATATATTTTAAAATTTTGAAATATCAAAATCAGAACAGTGTAGCAGTGAGACACAAAATTTGAAGTGATGACTTTCTAAAGATACTCATAAAAAGCTCAGGAAATGATCATACCATCACTAGCCATTAAATAAATGGATATATTAGAAACATAATGTTTCGCACACTTTCAAATGGCTTGTCAGATATTTTGAAAATCTAAGCATTTGTGAGAATGTAGAGTAACCAACTGGTCTCCTCCTGTGCAGCTTAGGGAGATGTAAAGTTGTATGTATCTTGCAGAATTGTCCCTTTTTCATAAAGTTAACATTTATTTACCACGTTACACTCTACTTTATATGTATAATTATATACTCGAGACATAAGCATATAAATATATGTGTATATACAAATAGCCTGCATTTGAACGTATAATGGCTTCATTCAAAATTGAACTGGGAACAAAACGAATATCCTTAAACTGACAAATGGATTGTTTAATGACCACATGTCTCCTGACAGAGTATAAAACATTTACCATATAAACTAGATTTCTTTCTCAATTATCAAGTTTACAGTCATGTAAATATTTACAACATATACTTTAAACTACGCAAAATAAATCTAAGAAGCAATCTGCATATTCCAAGCACAGGTGGGCGCAGTGATGACTAGTCAATGGCTTCCTCTTCCACGCTCTGTTCGCCTCTGAAGTAACACAGCCTTGGCCGAAGGTGAAAACCGTTCCAGTGTCCCAGCTGCTGAGTTTTAATCATTTTATAAGCTTAATATATCTAATCACCTGCCAAATACAAAATGTCACTTTTTATACTTTTCTTACATCCTAATCTGTCCTCACCTTCTTCTTGTAATTAGCGCTTAGCGACACCTAATTTTATGTGTAATGCCCATTAAGGATTTAGAATACATCTGGCCGCAAATATGGTCTCAAAAATTGTAGTCATAACCATGATAATAGTTATTGTTTTTTATCTTCATAAAATAGTTTTATATATAAAATGGAAGTTACTTTACCTTTAGGGATTTATTTTCATTTCATTAAATTTTTATGGGTAGATACTTCTCACAGTGTATTTCTAGGCATGCTTTAAAATGTTTTCAACTATTTCCTGTTTTGAGCACTTCATACATTAATTATACAGTATTCATATTGAAAAAAGTATTAGGAGCATTCCTTAAAGCAGATAGTATGCTCTGTGTTTGAGGGTTGGTAATATAGAAAGACAAACATGTCCCTTATGCTAATAGAGATGCTGTTTATATCACAATAGATAAAAATTGCTGATTTTTATTCAGAAAAACATGTTATGACTATATTTTATTAAGTCAAGTAGAAATTATATTATGAAAGCAAGCTTCAAAGGGGGACAATATTCTTTTCTCACAGTAATTCAAGGCCTTAAAAGAAAGTAATACAAGAAATGGCACTCAGGTTCCACCTGTACTCCGTAGTCACATTTACACTGTCATGTATCTACTCCATGAAGTGATGTAATTCTGGAACATGTGTACTTATCTTTTCTAACTCTTACAGGTAAAACTTTCTATTGTCTTTCCTGAGTATTTTACCATGGCCCATTTTATTTTGGCTCAATTTTAAAATCAAAGTATGCATTTTTGGTTTTCAGTAATTGTAAATTTGAAGGCTTGTCATTTTTAAGGCAGTATATGTCCTTATTACAGTGTTTATGACTACAAAGATGGTCTGTGTGTTTTGTTGAATATGTTCTCTTGTTAAACCTCATGGATTACTCTGGTGATCTTCACAGATCATGCTGAGGTGAACATAAAATAATTGAATATGAGGATAAAAATTGATCAATTGAAAAAAATTTCAAAAATCTAGAGAAAGATCTAGATTTTCTGATACTATTAAAATTTAAGTTATCTTAAACATTCCTATCCAAAGTGACATCATTTGACCTTCTAACATTCCAGAAGCCTTGAAGAGAGGGGCTTTATCACTTAGGTGTATGTGTCTGAAAGGATCCATTGGAATCGCATTGCCTGAAAAGGTCTTTCTTTCACCACAAATTGTGAAGAGCCTGGTTCCAATTGGTGCCATGTCAGCTTACTAAGCATTGAAGTTACCACATCTAGTTGTACTGTTGGAACTGCTAATTCTTAGGTATTTCATCTGCCTGATTACAAAAACAGTTGTGAGCGATCAGCAAAAAGTTCTACTTTACTTTCACCAGCAACCAACTAGGAAGAAGTGTACAGAGAACATTCATCTCCAAATGAACAATAACTGATGGAGGACATGGATATTCACACTGAACAAAGAAACACTAAAAAATACTGAATAAATTGCGGTATAACAAAAATAGGCTTTGGGGAATATTTTTTCCAAATACAGATTTAATAAATAAAGATGTATGAATTCTTATTGAACTTCAAAATAAATGAGAGCAAACAATAAAATTATAATACTTAAAATTAATTAATAAATACAATTATAGAAGTACTATTGAAATTAGTAAAATTATTTTAATAGTAAGTAAAAATTCAGTATAAGATAATAAAATATCTTTAACTTTTTAATTGAAGAAAAATGTAAACTATATTCTCTAAAGTGATTTATGCTCTATTGCATGAGTTTGATTTTTTTTCCAGTAAGACTCAGATAAATATTTGATGTGATGAGGTCGATTTGAATGTTTCTTATCATTGCCTTATTGGAATTACAATTTCAAAATACAGAAAAATGTAAGTATTTCAAAAATTATTTTTGGTGTAAATGCTATGTTGAATAGACTACTAAGAAAGCAAATCAAAAACATAAATATCATTGACCCAGCACTTTTATGTTTGGGGATTTAATCCATTGTAAGAATGGAGGGAACAGTTGTACATGACGACATAAGCAGAAATGTACAAAAGTTGTAAAGAAGAAACCAAAATAAAATGAATGTCCAGTAGTCAAGGCATGGTTCCCGAAATGAGGTTACGTAGTAGAAAACCAAAACATAACAGTAGACACCAACCATACCACAAAAAAATGAGCAAAAATACAATTGTGACAGCACCAGTCACAAAGTATTGCACCCATCTGAAAAAAAATTTATTCAGAGCAAAATATTTAAAGAGATTTTTTTAAAGTACAATGAACATGAAATTCTTTTTTAGAAAAAGGTAATTTCAAAGTATATAGGCAAAAAAATTCTGACAATTGATAATACCAAAAAGATTGCCTAATAGTTCTTTCTAATAATAAACACATATTCTTCTTGATTTATACATGTATTTATATCATCAGAAAACATTCACTATAAACTAAAAATATTCTACATCAAATAAGCTTAATATACCTAACTTCATGAACATCATAAATAGAAACAAAGTGCACTGTGGACTATTCTGTGTTTAACCTAGAATAAGGGCAGACTCAGAGCAAGGGTGAGTTCTCACTGCCCAGCAATGTAAGGCTTCACAGAACATCTTGCTAGACCAGAAAAATTCCAATTACCAAACTCAAAGAATGGATATTATTGAATATATTAAACTTTGGCCTCATCATAAAGTTGAGAAATTGTTAAGTCCAATAATAGTAGAAATTGCTCCTAATACAAAATCACTGGACACCTTAAACCATCCTTTGCACTTGAATTAAAAAGAATAGAATCTAAAATAGTATGAATGTTTTCTTTGTAAATGTAAAAGAGCACCATATTGATGCTTTCAGAATTAGGACAAGAATAGTCAAAAGACTACACATGCACTGAATCAGATTTAATGCAGGACGCAGAAATTTACAAGATTGGTCCACAATGACTGCCCACAGCATCAAATGTAAAAAGAGCACAAAAGATTTGTCTGCACTAAATCCAAAGGATCCAGTCAAATACCTGGGGACCGCGAAATACTCTGTGCAAGTCCGCATCTATGATGGAAGACCGAGGGGTCCGCGCCAGGAGCTCCAAAAGTTGGTGCAAGAAGCTAGAGTCTGCTCCCGCAGGCCGAAAGGCTGGTGTTCAGAGCTGAAGCATGTCTGCCACGAGCCAGGAGATGACGTTCAAGGCCAAGGTGAAGAGCAGAGACCCTCCAAAGGGAACAGCCAAAGCTCCTCCAAGGAAAATCAGTCACAACAAAGATCTTCCAGGGAAAATCAACTGAAAGCCTTCCCTCCCATTCTTTTTATACTGTCCAGATAATATCTTCTTTAAAGTGGGTTTTCCACACCTAGGATCATGCTGACTCAGTTCAATGTGTCACTCCCACTCAGGTTATTCAATTCACCACCACAGGAAAGGTTCTTTGTTTCAGCAATATAAGTGCAATGTAATACGAAGTACTGAATCTGTACATTCATTCAATTTGTAGCTCAAGAAAATTGTATTGCAAGAGGTCTAAATATAATCCAGTAATATTCATATTCGATTTTTTTTTTTTTTTTTTTTTACCGGGAATCAAGCTGGAGACCTCACACTTCAGTCAGGTGCTTGTGCTGCTGAGCTATATCCCCAGCACAATGTTTTTCTTTTTTTTTTTTTTTATGTTTTTCAATATTATAAAATATCATAGTAATGAAAGTAAGCAAGCCAATATTTTCACAGTAGTAAATTTTAAAAGACATAACAATAAGCATTCCTGTAACTGTTGCATACATGAAAATATTCAAAAATACAAGAGATAGTGAAATATCTGAAATAGTAATGACAGAGCCCGTGAAGCATACGGGTTTGGAACCTATAAAATGAACATCGGTGTCATTCAAGCAGAGAAATCAGGTCACAGATGACATCCATACAACATGGTTGACGGGTCAGAGAAGTGGTGCTTTCCTAAAGCAATTTGAACACTGAAAACCTCCATGAAAAGTCTGTATGTTCTATAATTTATAATTTAACTGTTAATGTTTAAGATGTACGTTATGAATTAGATCTAAACTGTCCTTCAAAAATCTATGCACTGAGCAGGGGGGCTGGGAAGGTGACTGGATCGTGTGGGGGACAGAGTCATGAGTGCCTTAATCCATTGATGAGCTTATGGAAGGATTTGCTGTTACAAGATGGAAGCTGACTGGAGCTGGGTCACTGGGTGGGAGTGTGACATGCGTGGAAGGCAGTATCTTGGTTCCTGCTCCGTCTTTCTGCTTCTTTGCTTCCATGGGGTGAGCAGCTTTCTTCGGTCATGCCTTTCTGTTCTGCCAAGGAGAGAGCCAGCCATGGACTGGAACCACTTAAAACATGAGCCCAAGTAAGTCTGCCTTCCTTTAAGTTGTGAGTGACTAGCGTTTGTCTTTTCTGAACAGTGGGAACTTCAATGGTGTAATACATTTGGAAAAGTCATTATGTTGTTGCTGAAGTCTAATTAGAAATACAATATAATTATTAGATGATAGAATTGCTGGTAGTATTCACAGTCAATTTGCTTGACATTGTCTTATTTCTCAATATTCACACATTACCCTAATTTACAATAGAACAGTAAAGGTAATGTTACATTGTTTCATACTCTATTACTTATAAATAAATTATGTCCCCCCCAAAATGTTCAGGGCTTATCTATGTATCTATTGTGATGAAGAAGACCAATAAGTTTACAAAAATATAACATAAGTCATTGAGAATAAATATATCATGAGATTATTTTATAAGAAATAAGTATACTGAGTATATTAAAATTCATATTGTTGCTTGGTAATGCATCAAAATAGATTTATATCAAAGTAAGCTCCACCAGTTGTCTCCAGGGCAATAGAGATTAATGTTTACATTTACCTTTGTTAAATAATGGAGGTATCTTGGAAGAAGAGAGCTAACTTGTCATCTGTGTGTTAAATCATTAATTACATTTATATTTATGTTTTAGCAATATGATAGTTGCCAAGTTACAAAATTAACACTGTGTATTAGATTCATGGGGTTGCTCTTGGAAAGGAACACAAACTAGGTGATTTCAACAATGGGAATTTGCTGTCTCATGCATTTGGAGGTCAGTGGTCTGACAGCAAGCAGCACTGGTTCCTTCTGAAAGCCTGGCCGAAGAATTTTCAGACTGCTCTCCTCTTTTCTGACAATCTTCACATCCTTAGGCCTGAACGTGCATTGCACTGCATCTGCATTTCACATGATTGTTTTCCTTTGTCCAGGTCTCCTCTTCTCTTGAGATTGTCTTGAAAAGAACATACATCATGTGGATCAAGGTGCCCTTTCCTCTAGTATGACCACATCAGAGGTAACTACATCCATAAAAACCCAATTTCTAAATATGGTCACTTTCTGACGCACCAACTTAATTATTTGAAGTTGACTTCAAATAGAATTTTGGGAGGTACAACTCATCCCATAACGTAACAGTATAATATATTTTCACAGAACAGGAAGTATGTGGAATTATGGTTCCTATGAATTTAGTTACTTGGGTAATTTTAGATGTATTTATTCTAACTTTTTACTTATTGTTCCATTCTCTCATATTTTTTGTTATTAGAAAAATATATCTTTAAAATCAAATTATAATGAGTAAACACACTTAAAAGTCACAATTTGAAAGAAAAATCTCTTACATGCAGTGTTCTATAGCAAGAGAAGTTCATCTTACTTTTATTTTCCTACAAAGAAGATTTATGAGAGCATTATTATCATAAAGTCTGTTAAGCCAAGGTATTAGCTTCATTTTTTTAATACTTGAAGGACTTAAGAAAAGTTTGCTGAACCCAAATGCCAAAATTAAAACAACAATGATCACTGCATACATGAAAATAGTAACTGATTTATGGAAAATAATAAAATAAAAATGAGAGACCAAATGAAGAAGGATGGTGAAGGGTCATTTTTGAAAGGAAATATAAACAGAAAACTCACATCCTAAGAGCAGAGGCATGCTCAAGTTTCATTGTAAATTTCTTCTCTTTTTAGTGTGCACAGAATTGGGAGTGCCGTAATTTAGCTCAATTTAGTGGATGAAAAATGGAGAAAGGAGGCAGTGGTGGTCATATTTATGGCTATATTTAAATATTTTAGAGAAAAGGGCAGGTGGGGTTTATTTTCTCATTCTTTCCGTTTTCTTCTCACCCCTCCAAGTAAAGAACTAAAAACAATAACAAAATGATGTGATTATCTGACCATTCTTCCAACAAATGCTCTTTTTCCTTATTTCAATGCTCACATTCTATTTCAGAAATTCACACAATGCTGACCTAGAGGATATTCAATATCTATCATACAAGTGTGGCAGGGAATCTGATCCCTTACATTCTTTCACAGGAGAAACTAAGAAGTAAATGGTAGGGGTTCTCATTCTACTTTAGCCACATAAAGTAGAGAATTTCCTAAAAGAGCTAGCTAGGTAGGATTTTTTTTAAAAGGTAAGAAAATAGCAAGCCTTGTAATTATGAGTAATGAAATAAAGACGTAATGGTTTTGGGGATATTTTTGCAAGGAGAAACAATATAATATAGGACATATATTTTATATGTTTATTTATAATAGTCACCACAGAACAATATACAGAGTGCAAGAAACCTGTCCATACACTATGACCAAGAAATCTACCCAAAGGCCTGTATCTCACAGAAATATCCTGCACGAGTCCAATTCAAGACCTAGAGCTCATAGCAATGCCTTCCATAAGTCCACCTGGAGACCCAGAGACAATAAAATATATCATGCAGGCCTGTTTCATGGATTTGTGCTGGAAATGCCCAAAGGTCAGTGGTGGAATCTACGGAGTCTGTGTCAGCAGGATGAAAGATCTGTGCTAGCAGCCTAAAGGATCTGCACTGGAGCCAGGAAGCAATGCTCAGAAGAACCAGAGCTCCCCTGAAAGGTACCAGAGCCATCTTCAGCAACAGTGAAGTCCCAAGCTCCTCCTACGATCAAGATGGCCGAGTTCCCATCAGGGAAGCCAATGCAGCAAGATTGTCTAGGAGACTGGCAATGCACCATTTTTCCCTCCAGAGCCAGGAAGTGATGCTCAAAGTGAGGATCAGAGCTCCCCCAAAGTGCACCGAAGCCACTCTAAGTGTCCGCGAGGTCCCAAGCTCATCAGAGGATGAAAACAGCCAAGTTAGTCAGGAAAGCAAGCATGACAAGCTCCTCCAACAGAACTAACAGCTCCTTACAGCGGCTTCCAGCTGCAACAGCCTTTTTCTGCTCCCCACACTCCTTCTCCTTCTCCAGTTCTGCCATTTATGCTGCTGGCAACAATCCCCAGGTGGGCTTCCCACACTCACACCACACTTACTCAGTTCAGCTGGTTTTATTAGTTGACCACCAGCTATCAGTCCACTACAAAAGGAAAAAGTTTACTATTCCACAGAGATCCTTGATTATGGAATCTGACATTCCAAATATTCTGTTTCATGAAAAGTACCAGAGAGGCTCTGGTTAAAGTCATTTGTATTCTAGTAATTGAGCAAAGAAACATCTAAGTTTTTTATTAATATGCAGACTTTGTTCACAATTTATGGCTAAAATAAATCCGTGTTGCTCAGTCATAATCTTATAAAAGTTTTGAACAAGATTATCTAGTTTCTCTAATCATTAAACTGAAAGTCACAGTGAATATAAATAGTTATTTGTACCACTAGTTAACCAATTATCAAATAAATTACTGTCATAGTTGGTTTGGGCTAGAACAACAGAGTTCCAAAGACCAAGTATCTTCTAGACAACATAAATGTATTTCTCATGATTCTGAAGGAATTAAAGTCCAGAGTTAAGACACACAATTCCAGAGTCTGGGTAGGGTCCCCTCCTATTCATAAATAGAATTTTCTGTGTATGTCCTCACCAAATGGATGGAAGAACGGGTTCTTGAGCCTCTTTTATGAGAGCATGAGGCTTTTCCTGGGTGTTCAGCCTTCATAATCAAATCTGCTCCCGAATGCTTCCCTTCTAAAGCTACATCCACAGGGTTAATATTCAACTGATGAGTACATGGTAACACAAACTTTCAGCCTTTACCACTGATTCAAAGTAAAATACAGGTACACAGGCTACAGAAATAGGTAATGATGTATATTTTATCTTGGGTCATTTTCTATTTAAAAGTGCATAGGAAATTTGAAACATACATATTTTTCTTTGTGTCTTTTATATCTGGAATGAAATTTTCTATAATGCACAAAATATCAGACTTGAAAACCAAGTCTTGGTAGATATTCCAGGCAGAACTGAAAACCACTATGTGGTGCAGGATGACCTCAAACTCCAAGTGATCCTCCTGCATTAGCTTCCCAAGTGCTATGATTATAAGCATTCATCAATGTGCCTGATAAATCTGATATATTTAAAGAAAAAAAATCAAAACACCAAAGCAATAGCTAACCTTAGATAATTGACTGAAATTGTAGTATCCCTTCAGTTAAGATTCATTAGTGCATTAAATTTGGATATGTAAAACATCTGTAGGCAGAACTCTGCAGATACATACCACCTGCAAACAGAGTGCTAACCTTCTGGACCCCACACAGATGGGTCCTACTCTCAGAGGTGGTCTGGCTGATGTGTGTTTCCTGAACCTGTACTGCTTTGTGCTGGCCCTGTGCACTTAGAGGTCAGGTTTCTGATCATTGCTATTTTACCATTCAAACTTACCACAGGCAAACCATACATGATTCTTTCCTCTCCCAGAATCTTGTACTCAAGAAGCCTTAAACTTGTAGCCTTACCTCACTAGACAAACAATCACAGCAGATGGAAAATTGTCTTGCCTATTGCAAGAGAGAGAGAGAATACCCACCACAACATTAGAACACTTTTATAAATGCCATACATCATGGCAGAGTCCATGTTATCAGAAGACTGATTTTATTTTCATGTTGGAGGAAAACTAACATGAAATCTCTTGACAATCTCTAGGGTAGGAAACCACATTTTCACATACCTGTTCTGCTTGCTTACTGGTGAAAAATATAAGTTGTTCTTTCCTTTCATATATATTTTCTTGTTTTTTGGCCCTTTCACCCTAAACCATAGCTTTCTTGTGTTACTCAGTAAGTTTATTATCTCTTGAGAATCAACTCAGTCCCTAATCATTCATTTTGCTGTTTTTTAATCAAGGACCTGACCAAGATCTCCAAACATCTGCATGAGGAGTATGGTAAAAGATGAAGAAAAAACAGAAACAAATATAGCAATGCATGACTGGATGGTCAGTGCCTCAGGATGGGAAGGAACAAGGACTCTCCAGCCTAGCCACCATTTATTGTGTGTGCATAATAATTGGAGAGATTATTGGCTGACTCAGAGGACAACAGTTGTTCTATACTGATGAGTATCTTTAAATTGATGAGGATAGTGAAGAAAAATGGCAGGTTAAGAAAGAGTTTGTCTTTCCCCAAGGTGAACCCTATTTAATTACTGCCAGGTCCTCAAGGAGCCAGGATGTCATCAACTGATGCAGTTTTGGCCTGGACCATTGAGGTCTCAGCTGTGACTTGATGCACACAAAATTATGCTCCCACATGCCATCGCAGCCTTCCACAAGCCCTAATCACAATTAGGAATTATCTTTTGCCAAAAATTATATAGAATGCTCAACTTTTTTTCTCTACATTATTAACATTTCACAGACTATACGCCAACCATAGGCATTTATAAATTTCTGGCTAGAGTGTTGGTTCCCCCATGACATCTGTTGGAAACTCATAACAAAGTACAACAGATGAAATGGCTTAAGAGTAAATTTAGCTTCTTATAGCTGTAGAGATAGATAAAAGTGACAGATGACCGTCCAAGAGAGTGTATTTCTTGCGAGCCTCTCATCCAGCTGTGTAGACGGCTGCCTTTCCCTGGATTCACAGGGGACCTCTTGCTTGTTTAGAGCTAGGCAATCTCCAGGGTCTGTTCTTATAAGGACACGGATGCTATGGAATCCAGGTCATGCTACTTTGGCTTCACATAACCTTACTTATTGCATTAAGGCTATGGATGATCAACAAATGGTCAACTTGTAACATCTAGCTGAACTGAATCAGCGTGATTCTGGATGTGGAAGGCCCACCTGAGGATCATTGCCAACAGCATAAAAGAACTGGAGGGAAAGATGGTGTGCTGTTGATCATCCTGGAGAAGGTTGTTACTGGTTTTCCTGATGTCAACTCCGTTATTCACATTGTCACAGTTGCTCAGGACCTCGCTTTCCCTGGGGATTGCTACAGTTCTTTTCAGGGAAGCTTTGATCCTTATCTTGAGTATTACTTCCTGACTCCAGTGCAGATCCTTCAGCCTCTTAGTACAGATCCTTCATCCTGCTGGCACAGACTCTAGATTCCACCACTGGTCTTTGGGCCTTCTCAGTGCAGATCCTTGAGGCAGACTTGCATGAGATGTTGTTGGCTCTTGGCTAGACTCATGGAGAACACTGGCATGGGCTCTAGGTCTCCAGTTGAACTTGTGGAGAACATTTCCTTGGGCTCTAGATCTTTAGTTGGACTCATGCAGGACATCACTGTGGGATCCATTTCTATAGCTAGATTCTTTGGGTAGCTAGAGTGTGGACAAATCTCTGGCACTCTTCTGCATTTGACTCTTGGGGTGAATATGATAAAATAATCTTCTAAATTATGTGTCCTGTGTTGAAACCATTCAGTTGAAGGCGGGTATGTAGCTCAGTGGTAGAGTGCTTGCCTAGCATGAGAAAGACCTGGAGTTCAATTCCCAGTACCACAAAAAAAATTCTCTTGCAAATCCTGATTACAACAGAGACTTTATTTAAAAATACAGTCACTGCACATTAGACCTTCAGCATATGCATTTTTGGAGTACACAGATATTCTTTCTGTACATGTTTTATGAATCATTTGGGCTCCAGTCCACTGAGCTCTTTTATTATTCCCTGTGTTGGTTTGCAAGGGGAACAATATATAATACAGGACACATACTTTATATGATTATTTGTAATAGTCACCCAAAGAACAATATACGAAAGAATGCAGAAAATCTGTCAACACACCCAGACCAAGGAATCCAGCTGAGGGCTTGGATCCAGTGACAATGTCCTACATGAGTCCAGCTGAATACCTAGGGCTCATAACAAGGCCTCTCATGAGTCTAACTGGGGGCCCAGAGCCTACAATATCTCATGCAGGCATGTTTCACGGATCTGCTGCAAAGGCCAAAAGGCCAGTGGTGGAATCTAGGAAGTCAACGCCAGCAGGATAAAAGATCTGTACTAGCAGCCTGAGGGATCTGCCTTGGAGCCAGAAAGTAATGCTCAGAAGAACCAGAGCTCCCTTGAAAGGTACCACAGACATCTTCAGCAACAGTGAGGTCCCAAGCTCCTCTAATGATCAAGATGGCTGAGTTCCCATAAAGGAAGCCAACTCAGCAAGCTTTTCCTGGAGACCAGTAGCATACCATCTTCCCCGCCAAAGCCAGGAAGCAAAGCTCAAGGTGAGGACCAGAGGTCTCCCAAAGTGAAACAAAGCCATTTCAGTGCCAATGAAGTCCAGACCTACTTGGAGGATGAAAATATCCAAGTTCATCAGGAAAGCCAGCATGAAGAGCTCCTCCAACAACTTGTACCAGCTCCAACAGTCTTTTTCCACTCCTAATAGTCCTCTTTTTATTCTCCATTTCTGCCTCTTATGCTACTGGCCACAGTCCGCAAGTGGGCCTCCCGCACCCAGCACAATGCTTACTCTGTTCAGCTGGGGGTTGTAAGTTGACCACCAGTTATCAACCCACTACATTGCCTTTCTTTCTCAGCCTGAATTCTATTCCTTGCTCCACTGAGCGTGTAAAAACCAATAAAGGTAGCAAACCAGTTGATGAGATCCACAAAGGGGCTGCAACTTTGTAAGAAGTCCAAGCGTGGTGTCTTGGTTACTTTTTTCTTGTTGTTGAGACAAAATACCAATGCCCAAAATGAAGGAAGGAAAGGTTTATTTAGCTTGCAGTTTGTGGAAGTTTTATTCCATACCTGGCTGATTCTGAGGCAGAGTGGCACATGGCAGAGGGCAAACGTTCATGGCAGCAAAGAACAAGCAAAAGGGAGGAATGGCAGCAAGCAGCCTCTTTTCTTCCCTTACACTGTAAACAGGCTACCCCCAACCACGGGATGTGTACCTCTCACACAATCTCCATGCCCTCCTCTTCCAAGGGCTCACAATGTATACAAAGTAAGCACCTTAGCTTACTCCTGAGTCACTCAGTTAAACCTCTAGACTCCCCAAGTTGACACAATGTATCAACCATAACATCCCACACCTTGTGAACTTGGGAATCAGACACATTTCCTTAAACCAGTTTCCAGATACAAAGACATGCTTATAATAGAACCATAACATTTTTCTCCCATACAAATGAAAATTAAACACTTCCAACATTTAAAGGCAGAAAATAAACATTACCATTCCGAAAGGCATCAATAGCATAATATAGAGCATTGGGACCAAAGAAAGTCGAAAATCCAGCAGGGCGAACATTGTGTTCTGTAATTCCACATCCATCATCTGAACCAACTTGTGGCACGTTGTGACCTCCAAAGGCCTTGGATGAGTCCACTCCTATGGCACTTCTGGTGGTTACAGCTCCCATGGCTTCTCTCTTAGGCTCGCTTTGCTCCCTCCTTGCAGCCTTCCTCAGATGATCCACAGTCCTGGCTTTTCTAAACTTCTGAGGTCTCCAGTGCACCTTTTGCTTCACACTCACAGCCCCACTCATGGCCCTCTTAGGGGCACACTGCCTGGCCTCCCAGGTCTTCTGAAATCTGGGTGGAAGCCTCTTTAACCTCAGAACTTTTGTATTCTCCATGCACCTACAGCCATGGCCACGTGGATGATGCCAATGTCTGCTGCCACCTGGAGCACTAGCCAAACTTTCCTCTCTCTTGGCCATGGCCACAGAGGTTGAGTGCCTGGGTCACTGGGCACACTGAATCCAATTCTGAGGAACAAATTCTCTATGCTGCCACCTTTCTGAAACATGGTGCTCTGCAGCTTCTTTCTCAAGGCAAGGCCTCTCACTTTTACAGTTTCGAGGCTGCAAAGGGTGGAAAATTGCTTCTTGTGATGCCCTCAGGCTATCTTTTCCACTCTCTTGTTCCTTCTCAGCAATAGAGATCTCCTCAGTCTTATGTTTGCAATCCACAGCTTTACTGGTACTTCCTTTCTGGCCAAACTCACATTTTAAATCATCCTGCTGGGCTCTTTGCTCTTCATTCTGAATATAAATCTGGCTAAAAGCCCCCAACAATAGCCATGCCACTGCTCCAACATTTGACTGCCTTGAAATTTCTTTTGCTAGATTAATCAGTTTGCTGCTGCCCTTAATGTTACTCAAGTCTTAGGCAAAGTCTCTGGACATGAGCAAAATACAGACAAACTTTCTGCCAAGCCATAACATACATTGTCTGGAGTCCAACAACCAATGAATTCCTTTCCAACAGAAACCTTCCAAGCCCGGTCTTTACCAGCAGGATTTCTATTGACCTTCTGGTCTTCTGAACTCTGACCAGAATCTGCCATACAGAATAGCCGAAGGCATTCCAGCACATCCCTTTCAGGCAGTATCTCTGAATCTTTCCAAACTCTTCCCACAAGCCATTTCCAAGGGCTCTTGAACCACATGGTTGAGTATAGTCACAGCAATGACTCCACTCCACGTACCAAGTTATGTCTTGCTTACATTTTTCCCATTGCTGAGACAAAATATCCAATGCCCAAAATGAAGGAAGGAAAAGTTTATTTAGCTTACAGTTTGTGGAGGTTTTATTCAATACGTGGCTGGTTCAGAGGCAGAGTGGCACATTGCAGAGGGCAAGCGTTCATGGCAGCAAAGAACAAGCAAAAGGGAGGAATGGCAGCAAGCAGCCTCTTCTCTTCCCTTACCTTGTAAACAGGCCACCCCCACCCAGGGAACATATACCTCTCACACAATCTCCATGCCCTCCTCTCTCAAAGGCTCACAATGTATATAAAGTAAGCACCCTGGCTTTCTCCTGAGTCACTCAGCCAAACCTCTTGACTCCCCAGGTTGACACAATGTATCAACCATAACACTTGGTAAGGAAATAAGTGAAAGGAAAGGAGAGAATAAAGCCAGCAAGGAAATAATGGTTACTGTGAAACACAGTAATAACTGTAATAACAAAAATAACACAGCAATAACATAAAAATAAGTGAGATAATTAGAAAGTGTGACTGGAAAAGATCACATTTTAAAGCTAAGAAGACAAATAGACATGATCCGCCTCCTTGTAATCAACACAATGCATTTGTGCAAGTATAATACTTAACTCAAAGTACGGAAAACAATGAGGACAGGTTTTGTTTGGTTGTGTGGTTGAGTGTTTTTCATAGAACACTGAAATTATCTAGGATGACTAGATTTATGAGTGGGATAAATTGATGAGAATTACACGTAAAAGTATGTTTGGGGAAATGGTTAGTGGTCTACATATGCTTAAATATAAACAGGAAAGAGAATGGATATTTCTGTAAACATTCTGGCTTTAGAATATCAATCTCATCTCTACAGTCTATATATTTTGAAGTGAGTGATAAAGTATTATGAATTCTTTTTTATCATATAAGTTAAAGCTTCCTAGGTGAAGCCTTATAGTTTTTCTCATTCTCCTGTCAGTACCCGTTTGCTTAGTCCTTCCGTACATTTCTGTGCACCTCGAAGACTAAAGGTTTTCTACCACTTGTATTTATTTGTATATCTCTATACATTATACTCTACCCTCTAAATCTCCTAATAAATAGAACATTTTTCATTTTATCAAAGAACAGTAGGTTTCCAGTGTAGGTTTCTTGAATGAATTAAGGAATGATTATCTCTTTTTGCAAAATTTTACAACATTCAGTAGTTTAAACTCATGGTAAGGGTAAATTTTCAATATTAAGTGAGAAGGATTAATCTTTTTATTTTATATTTACACCAGTTGTGACCATTTACCTGTAAAAGTCTCAAGTTTGTCTTTCTTTAGAGGTGAGTAATATTCCATTATATAAAAATGACACAATTTTTTTATTCAATCCTCAGTGGATGGATATTTGGGTTGCTTCCACGATTCAGCTATTACAAACGTGCTCCTATGAACATGGGTGCACATACATCGCTGTGATGTGATGTTTTCAGATCCTCTTGAAAAATACCCAGAAGGGGAATATCTGGATTGAATGGGACCTCTAAACCTAGTTTGCTGAGGAATCTCCAGACTGATTTCCACAGTGGTTTCACCAGTCTGCATTCCCACCAGCAGTGAAGAGTTCCTATTTCTCCACAGCCTCGCCAGCATAACAAATGACTTCTTCATACTAGCCATTCTTACAGGAGTGAGATAAAATCTCAATGTTGCTTTAATTTGCATTTCTCGAATGACTAATCATGTTGAATATTTTCTCACGTGTTTCTTTGCCATTTGTATTTCTTTATTTGAGAAGTGTGTGTTCATCTCAGATGCCCATTTTAGGATTGGATCTTTGAATTTGGGAAGGTTGGTTTTTTAAAATTCTTTATTGTTCTAGATAGAAGACCTTTGTCCAAGGGACAGCCAGCGAAGACTTTTCCACAGTTTTTGGTTTTTCGTTTTACTCTGCTGGTGATTTCTTTAGATGTGCAAAAACTGTTCAGTAAGATGAGGTCCCAGTTGTTGATTCTTTGAAGTGTTTCCCTTGTGGTTTTATTTTTGTTTATGAACTCTCTGCCTACTTGTATGTCAAGATTTTTGCCTACTTTCTCTTCCAATAGATTTAGTGTTTCTGTTTTAATGTTGACATCTGTGATTCATTTTGACCTATGTTTTGTGCATGGTGATAGACTTGGATTTACTTTCAGTCTTTGGCAAGTGGCATGCCAATATTTTCAGTATCATTTATTGAAGAGGCTCTCTCTCTTTCAGTGAGTTTGTTTGGCCCCTTTATCAAAGATTAGGTGGCTCAGTGTGTTTGTGGTTGTGCATGCGTAAGCAACGTATTGTATCACTAGTGTAAGAACCTGAAAGTGTGAATATAAATAAGGAGGTATGCTAAACATTGTAAAATGAAAGGACATGCTCAAAAGCAAAAAGCGACTGGGATGAGAGGAAAGAGAAAAGGAAGAAAGGGACAATTATGCATGCATGTATGTATATGCAGGATAGTTAACATAGTTGTACTACTCACTTCTGTCCCTTTATTGTAAGGAACAGTTAATGATTAATTGCTTGATCAATCTTGCATGTCTATATGTGTTTTCCTGTGCATACACTTTGAAGTTATCAGTATGTAATACAACAACCATTCTTAATTCCCTGTCACCTTGTCTGTAATTCAGTTTTGATTATACTGCTTTTATGCTACTTTGTAAGTGGCTGTCTGTTTGTTAATGTTTGCCTTCTTTTACTTTTAAAATAAAAATAAAACTTACACCAGATAAATATATATTCTGAGCAAGAATATATTCTTGACAAAGTCATACACAGATTTTCTAAGTTGTGAAAGTCCAGTTTATCAATATTTAAACTTGTCATTGTCAGTAGTAATAAAAATTCATATAGGTGGGTCTGACTAAAGTGTTGCTGAGTAACAGAATAATTTAATAGATATAAATAATCATGTGTGAGAAAGTTAGAAATATTTTTGTACGTGAATTATTATTGTAAAAATTTTATAGCAGTGAATGAAAGAAATATTAAATTCCTGTACAAATGGAATTTATATGTTGATGAGCACAGAGTTTAATCTTCAAATGGTAACTATTAAATTATTTCATTCAATCATATTACTTATAAAATTATATAAATGTGTTTCTATTTCATGCATTTAAAATAACCTCTATTGCACTTTTAAAAATACATCCTTTTACCATGTAGTTTTCTCCCTTTGGAATTATAACAATAAATTGCATATTCAATACTTTTGTATTTCTATCTTCATTATTAAAAAATAAAGAAGATTATCTTTTCATATTCTTCTATGTATTTCAACCAATACTTCATTCTTCCCAATGAGTATTACTCCACAAGTAAAACATGTTATATTAAAATTTGACATTTTACCTATATATTCAACCAAAGGCAACATTTCAAAAACTGATTTTAGAAAGGAAATTAATTTTATGATTTAAGACTATAGTATACATTGTTGAAAGACATTTGAAGATATTCTATATTCTAGGAAGTGCAAAATCTCTACTTTCTGGGTATAAAGACATATTTTTGTGCAATAATGTATATATCTTATAAAAATACATCATTTAATCCCTTGCCTTAACTTTGAAATTGTGTGTTACACATATCTTTTACATTTAGTATGTAAATGGTGATATTAAAGTGGTTATGTGAAAAATTAATTTATAATGGAAGCTTATGTATTTAAACATCAGGTTCTAAAAACCAGCTGGTTATGAAGCCTTTGGGTGCTCGAGGCACTTTTACATTTTGACCTTTCATTTTCATAAAATGTGCTCTGAAATACTGAATTTTCATGTACTCCCTGCCTTAGTCATAGCCCTTTGTGACTTATAAAATCAAGTAATTAACACAGCTTGAAAAAAATCACTTTCCTTCAGATTGTCACTGCATAGTTCCTCTCTACCTCTGTGCCTGATTTGACCCATGGTGCCTGACCCTTTCAATGACTGCCTCCCCAAACACTTAGGGCTGATCGTAGCACATGATTGTAGCATTTATCTCTCTCTTAACAAGCCATGTCAGAGGCAGGAGACCTAATTTCACACATTAGAGGAAATGAGATGGTTAGAATCATTAATCAGTGATAGAGAAAAGCACATGTGAAATCAGTTTGGGCTGACCAAACATCTTTCCCATTACCAGGCCTTGTGCAATAGGGACACGAAGGTAATAAACATGACCACAGATATTCTTTCCTTTGCTCTCATATAGATGAGTGAGGTGATGATTATTACTATAAAATGTCCTTTTATTTGCTGTATAAAATCTGTGAGAAGACCTAGTGTTCACAGAAGGTGGCAAGTCCTCAATCACATGAAGAAAGCAGATAATAAAAAAGTAAATTTATGATAGAAACACAAGCAAATAATATTGACGATGCGATCTTTGACTTGCACTTTCATTTACTTAGAGAAATCTGTTAAGATCTATGTGCTATGGGGCTGGGGATATAGCTCAGTGGAATAAGCGCCTGCCTAGCAAGCACAGGGTCCTGCGTTCGATACCCAGTACTGCAAAAAAAAAAAAAAAAAAAAAATCTATGTGCTACATTTAGAGAGAAAAGTACATTAAAATGATTAGGTTATTGTAAATTAAAAACAATGTGAAAAACATTTTTAAAAAGAAAAGACCACAGCCTATGTAAAAATGTTAAGGTATAATTCTATATTATTATTAACTTTTTGTTGTCTAATAATTGTAGATGTGTAAGATGAAATTTAATATTTAGTTTCATATGTACTTTGAGTAATCATCAAATCACAATTAGCATATCTATCACCATAATTTTTTTATTTATCCCTGATAAGTACATTTAAAGTCTGCTGTTCTAGCTATATTAAACATGAAGAACATTCTTGTTCTTTCAATTTTACTTTAAAACGAAAAACAATAATAAAATAGAGTTTCAAAACATGTTAGTGGGAGAATTAATATACTTAATACATTGAGTATTGTTGCCCTTGTAAGTTATTCAGAGTACCAGATATAGGCAGAATATCTTGTCCAAACAATATTAGCACAAACCTACCTTTTCAATGAAATAAGAGAAACTAGGTATATAACTACCTTGTGTGTGTATGTGTGTGTGTATATGTGTGTGTGTGTGTGTGTGTGTGTATGTATATATTATGAGTGAGAAAGAGAGAGTTTTCTTCTTCCCTTTCCCACATTACAATTTGTCTTTTCTTTTGAACAGTTCTTTCCCAATTCACCATGTCCATTGTGCCTTTTGGATCTAATTTACTCATTCAATTTTCCATACTACTAAGAAAATACAGTGTTTACACAAACAGGTCTGATACATTTCACTTGTGAGTATTGCCTCAAGTTGCATCTATTTATCTATGAAAGTCTCCAGTTTATCCTTTAAGGCTGAATAATACTCCATTATATATAAAAAAACACTACATTTTTAATCCATTCCTCAGCTAATGAGCATCTGATTTGAATACACACTTCTCAGGGGAGGAAATATAAATGGCAAATAAATACAAAGAAAAATGTTCAATATCACTGATCATTCAAGAGGTGCAAAGTGCAACACTGAGATTCCATATCACCCCAAGAAGAATGGCTGTCACAAAGAAAACAATAACGAATCCTGGCAGGATGTGGTGTGAAAACTGTTGGTGGGAGTGTAAACTGTTGCAACCATTGTGGAAATCGTGTGAAGATTCCTCAAACAACTAGAATTAGAGGCCCCATTCCACCCAGCTATACCCATCTGGGTATATTTCCAGAAGAATTCAAAATATCATACCACAATGATATATGTGCACTCATGTTTATAGCAGCACAATTTGTAATAGCAAATCCTTGGAAGCACATTCTTTTTAACTATTTTCACCTTACTGTTACCTTCACCATCAAAATTCATTTCTCCTCATTGTAACATTTTGCCTGTCTATTAAATTCTCCACTGTGCTCTCGCCACTATTTTTGCTTCTTGGTAACCATTGTTCTTACTTTCAACTTGTAGAAATGAACTTTCAGATTTAATTTATAAGAGGACGGGCAATGGAGTGTTTGTCCTTTTTTATTTTAAAGAGAATAAAAAAACAATAAAAATGATACAGAATTTAAAAACAAGACGATGGGAAATTAAGAACAGTTGTTATATTACATATTGTTATCCTCAAGGTAGTTGCTGAGATTACCAGACATAGGTATGCAAGATTAATTAAACAATTAGGCATTAGCTGTTCCTTTCAATAAACTGACAGAAATTAGTAGTAAATCTATATGAGCTACCTTGTAGGAATATGTATACATATATATATCCTTTCCTTCATATATATATATATATATATATATATATATATATATTACATATAAACATATAAGTATACATAGAAATATATAACACAAATATATGAATATAATATAAGAATATATATCAGAATATATTATATAATATAATAATATATAATAATACATACCTATATATTTCCCTTCCTTCTTTTCTCATTTCCCTCATCCCAGTGCTTGTCTTTCTGTGC
Organism: Dinomys branickii; assembly: GCA_004027595.1. NCBI lineage: Eukaryota > Metazoa > Chordata > Mammalia > Rodentia > Dinomyidae > Dinomys > Dinomys branickii. Next base: position 62,267 of record PVLD010004797.1, read on the forward strand.
TGGTTTATTTAATTGTATTACCCTTCCTGTCTCTTCATGCTTTCCCAAATGGCAAAATGCCATCTTTTTACATCTGAATAGTGCCCCATTATGCATATCTACCACATTTTCTTCCTCCTTCATCCTCTGCTGGACACTTAAGTTTGTTCCATATGCTGGCTATTATAAATAGCACTAGAATACACATATGTATAAGAAAGTAAGTATTGAGTGGTTACCGTTTCCAAATAAACACTCTCATGGTAACAAATATATAGACACACAGATGTGCCTACACACGTGGATCCAGCATCCTTCTAAAGAGGTATTTGCACTCTACGTGCTTTTTCCTGTTTTCCGAATGTCCATTTGTGTATGTATTGTTACGTCTATAACAGCTGACTATTGTGTCCTTCAAAAACCATTCTTTCATTTATTAGAAATAGGCACAAATATAAATAGAGCCTGAAATATAATTACTATATTGTTATTGTCTGTGCTTGTATTAGCAGCCATATATGTATAAGTCTAATGATGATGAAGGGCGAGTATGAAAAAAATACTAGTGGAAAGAGGTTAAATAGTACCTTTCAGATTCTATGTACTATTTAAGGTTCTTATCCTAGGGAGATAATATGATGACTATACATGTGAGCCTGATTTATTTCACTCATGAGTATCGTCTTTAGTTGCATCCATTTACCTGTGAAGCCTCTAGCTTATCTTTCTTATAGCTGGGTAATACTCAACTCATTTGAAGAAAACAATATGGAACATAAGAACCATTGGTGAATTCTTACCGCCTTGTTTAGTGAAGTTCTGTATCATTTCTGATGATTTGTATTACTTTGTATTGTCTTTAACTGTTTGATCAATCATGCATTCTTACATCTGGTAATGAGCAACTTCACTGAAGAAAACAATATGTAATATAACAACGATTGTTAATTCCTATCATCTTCTTTTGAAATCCTCTACTGTTTTTATTGTTTAAAAAGATGTTAAATTAATCTAGATGGATATTTAAAAATATTTTTTCTTCTTTTCAAAATTTCAAAAGCCATCAACACGACAATCCCCTACTGAAGACTCCCATTTCTATTTTTCTAGTTTTCCACTGTGAGCTTTTGTGATGAGGTAATTTCTCCTCCTTTCTTCGATATGACTTTCCAGCAAATTGTCTTAACCTATTCCTATTAAAGTGATTTAGAATAATACTAAAAGTATCACCTCAATGTATCTTGTAGTATAATTTTTAAAAATTTAAATATTCACTGTTTTTCTTATCATGCCTCATACATATTACAATAATAACATGCAAAAATGAGAATTTTAAAATATGTAGTGGCAATTTGTATATTTTCCTTTAAAGGTTTTAAAATGCTGACTTTAAGTAAATTGGATGCTATTAACTCTCCATATATATTTATAAAACAATCGTTTAGAGTGAGCTCTTTAAACAGAGTTCAAATAGTAAACATTGAAATAAGACTGAGAAAGTTCCAACAATATAAAAGAAGTTATTCAAGGGAAAAATAAAACAAAATAAATGAATAAATACATAAAACAAAACATATGGACAGAAACATCAAACATAAATTAGAAATTAATTCATGTACATCGTTAAGATAGAAATTTTCAGAATGAGCTTTTTAAAAACTTGTAAAACAAAATAAAAAATTTCAAGTTACGGAGTAATACTTGAAGTCTCCACTCATATTTGTGAGGATTTAAATGCCTATTATTTCCTTGGATGGATTTCACATATGACTCTCTTTACTCATGAGATTGAGGGGAGACAGAAAATTAGTATTGATTTATTAAATAACTAAATTAATTTCTAGTTTTCTATTTAATGTAGTGCTCATAATATTTTCATGAATTTTTACTAACTTAATTTTGTAAATATGAAAATTAGAAATCAAATAGATTATAATTTAAATATGTTCCAGTAGCTTGGGTGACACATAACAGAGACTAGACACTTTAGTATGTTAATAAATATTGTTTGAGTTTTTAATGTACCTAAGATGGTGAAGTATAACTAAAAATAAGACACATTTCCTAGGCAGAACGTGGAGAGGAATATATCTGAGTCACAGTACACCTAAATGCAGAAGTTTCTTCCTTGGATTTTTGGTCTAGAAAAGCACTAGGGGATTCTAAACCCTGAGTCTCTTCCTCACATAATGTTTAAGCTATTTTCTTTGTACCTGACCACAATAACAGAAATAATATTTCACAATTTAAATTTTAACTGGTTGATTCCATCAAGCTTTAATCTTCCTCGCAGAATATAATTGAAAGATAGATTGTAGAATTCATTATTTACTTATAATTAACATTTTCCCCTCCATTTTCTGCATTTTGTTTCTCGTGTGGGGGATATATCTTATGCATAATAGAGCTTCAGTTATACCGACTAGATCAATACTATCAGGAAAGATGGAGAAAATCAGATCACTGGGTATCATGCTGTAGGTGAGTGTCACTATAACACTGTCCTGAACTCTAACCTATCCCCAAGTGCTACAAGTAGAGGAGGGGAAGAGAATGAAAAACATGAATACAAAAAACTTCCCTCGTTGTAATTTATATGGCTAATTCATGCGCCTGCACTTCTGGATAACTTTTATAAGACTGTTGCCTTTCCTGTATATTTATTAGGTAAATGTAAAGTGTATGTGTTTGGAAATATCATAAAAATAAATTTTCATTAGAGATGACAAGAACCAGTAAAGTGCAACAGAGCAAGCCATTATACTTTTTATCTGAAGTAAGTGGATTTTTCTTTTTCTTGTGTATTGTGCTTGATTTGACTGGGTAGCTAATTTCCCATAAATTGATGTGTTCATTTATAAGAAAACATATATTCATACTGATATGGTAATTATATGCAGTCAGTATTTTGACCATTATTAGCCTCTTAACCTTTTACAGGATTGTTAGGATTTTTATTTTCTTAGACTATAAAGTAACTGTGGTGGATTGACAACTGGTGCTCAATTTGTAACACCCAGAAGAACTGAATCAGTGTGGTGCTGGGTGTGGGCGGACCACCAAGGACTGTTGCCAGCAGTATAAGACACAGAACTGGAGAAGGAGAAGAAAAACTGTCAGAAGCTGCTGGCAGCTGTTGGAGCTCTTGGTTTTCCTGGGGCTGCTGTTGGTTCTCTTGGAGGACACTGTCATGCTGGCTTTCCTGATGAACTTGGCTGTTATCATCAGAGGAGCTCGGGACCTTGGTGTCACTGGGTATGGCTATGGTGCATTTTGGAGGAGCTTTTGTTCTTGCTTTCAGCATAGCTTCCTGGCTCTGGAAGGGAAGATGGTGCACTGCTGGTCTCCTGTGGAAGCTTGTTCCGCTTGCTTTCCTGATAGGATCTCACTGTTCTTATCAGTGGAAGAGCTCGGGATCCCACTGTTGCTGTGGTCCTTTTCAGAGGAGCTTTGGTTCTTATTTTGTATGTCATTTTCTGGTACCAGTGCAGATCCCTCAGCTAATTAGTGCAGATCCATGAAACAGGCCTGCATGAGACATTGTTGTGGGCTCTTGGTCTCCAGCTGGACTTGTTGGGGGCACTGTTACAGGCTCTAGGTCTTCAGCTGGACTCACGCAAGACATTACCATGGGATCTAGGCCTTCAGCTAGATTTTGTGATCTTTACTCTGTGGACAGATTTCGTGCACTCTTCTTGTATATGACTCTTTGGGTGATTATTATAAAATATGATAATTACGTGTCCAGTATTGTATTGCCTCCCTTTGCAAAACCCCAAACTATAAGAGTAATTTAAAACTACTAGATTAATATCATTTGGTTAGTTTTAGAACAAGTTGCAGTTCCTAAGCATGAAGACCAGATCAATAATTTTGAACCTTACCTTGAAGGAAGAAAGATTCATCATCTTACTATTTAAATAGCTTTTAATTTAGAAAAAGAGAAAACACAGAAAAATATTAAAGAAAAATTAAAATCTTTATATATACTTACAAATTTCCTATTCATTATACCAAATCTGAAAGTATATCCTAAGAATAAGAAAATAAAACTTCCAAGTCCAGAGTAAAGGAGAAATGAAGAGTTGAAAAGAAAATTGGAACACATTTTATTGAAACACTTTGCATTTCATAAACAGGTGATCTGTGTTCCTGAATTACATTCCAGAAGCATTTGCCTGAGACTTACTTAATACTTGTCTCAGACTTTTCCTTAAATATTTTTTGGGGGTACTTCCCCAAGTGACCCAAGTGACCCTCACAATGATATTATCTATATATTAACTGAAGAAAAGTATAAGTCACCTAACTTTAACCTGCAATTATATTTTATTGTAAGACCTAATAAGTATGAAAATCATGCATATTACTGGAGTACTCTGTTACATTGCACAAGATGTTCTGATTGATTAATATTTATATCACGTTAAGCTTATCTATGTCCTGACATGTTTATCCTTTGTTTAAAATGAAATAATTCATAATCCTTCCTTGTAGCATCTTAAAACAGAAGGGCTGATTCTTTTCGGTGGTCATCTTGTTATGTAAGAACAACAGCATTTCTCAGCGCTATTGACCAGCAACCTAAAACCCACAGGCTAACCCTTCCTCCCAACTCCCTACCTCCCATGCCTCCCACCTTCCCTGGCCATCATTCTGCTTTTACCTTCTGTTGAGTCATTTTTAATATTTAGTATGTGAGTACAATTATATAGTACTCCTTTTTCTGTGCCTGGCTTACTTCCCCTCATGCAAGATTCTCCAGTTCCATGCATGCTGTTACAAATGATAAGATCTCACTCATTTTTAAGGTAGAACTGTGTGATACTATGTATATATATATATATATATATATATATATATATATATATAATTTTCTTTAGTCATTCTTCTCTTGATGGACATTTTAGTCTTTTCCTTTCATATTATTGCTAGCACTGTACTACACAAGAGAATTGTGTTATCTCTTCGATACATTGGTTTCATTTCCACTGTACTGTCCATTGCATTTCCATTCCAGGAGGAGGATTTCAGGCTTCTATAATAGTTCTGATTGTGACTTTTTGATGAAACACCATGCTGTACCTTATAATACCTATACTGTTTTGCATTACCATCAAAGTTTGCCTGGTTCTCTGTCTTGGTTACTTTTCTCTCCTTGCTGAGGCAAAACACCCAACACCCAAAATGAAGGAAGGAAAGGTTTATTTAGCTTGCAGTTCTTGGAGATCTCAGTCAATACCTGGCTGGTTTGGAGGCAGAGTGGCACATGGCAGAGAGCAAACTGTTCATGGCAGCAGAGCACAGCATAAACAACCAGAGAAAAAGGGAGGAATGGCAGGCAAGCAGCCTCTTCTCTTCCCTTATAGTGTAAACAGCCTACCCCAACCCAGGGGGCGTGTAGCTCTCACACAATCTCCATGCCCTCCTCTTCCACAGGCTCAGGATGTATACAAAGTAAGCACCCTGGCTTCCGGCTGAATCACTCAGCCAAACCTCCAGATTCACCAAGTTGACACAATGTATCAACTATAACAATCTCCTTTCTTTACTTCCTGGCTAGCACCTGTTATTTTTACTCTTTAAGAGCCATTCCTACAGGGGCCAATATCGCGCTGTGATTCTGGTTTGAATTGCCCTGATCCTTAGTGATCATGAACGTTTTTTAAAACACTCGTTGACCATCTGCATGCTTTATTTGATGAAATGCCAGTTTAGATTTGTTGTCCAGTTTCAATCAGATTATTTTTTGTTCACTTTGAGGCAAGTTTTTTTTTAACTTTTAAATTTACTCATTCATTTTATTTTATTTTTAATTTGTTATTACTACATGTTTATGACAGAAAGAATGGCTATCATCAAATAAGAGAAACAAGCGCTGTCGAACGTTGATGAAGCTGTGAGGGAAAAGCGCCTTTTGCACAGCTGGTGGGAGTGTAAACTGGCACAATCACTACGGAGATTCCTCCAGAAACTGCAAGTGGAAATTCTGTTTGACGCAGCTCTTCCCTTTCTACACATCTTCTCAAAGAGTGTTAGAAATACGATACCATGTTATAGTGACACAACTTACAATACCTAAAACATGGAAGTGTGCTAAATATCCAAACACATGAAATAGATAAAGAAAATGTGGTATTTATTAACAATGGGTTGATACTTTGCTTTTCTAAACTATTGAATTTTGGTGTTTTGTTCTAGATAGTAACTACTTTTCAGATCTGTAGTTTCAAAATATTTTTCCAGTTTGTAGGTTGTTATATTTCTAATAATTCCTTTTATTACTGTACAAAAACTTTTGTTTGATGTAATTTTATCTATTTTTGCTTTGTTTCATTAGTTTTGTGGGTATTATCCAAAAAACTCTTGCTTATTTCAATGTGCTGAAACATTTACCTTATGCTTTCTCCAGGTAGTTTATAGTTTAAGATTTTACACTTAAACTGCTAATTCATTTTGAGTTGCGGTTTTGTAACTCAAGGGCATGGATATTTGCAATAATTCTTCTACGTATGAATACTCAGTTTTAAGGACACATGTATTGACCTTTTTACACTGCATGTTCTGTGAAACAGTCAAAAATAAGAAGACTGTCAATGCATGCATCTATATCTTGGTACTCTATTCTGTCCCTTTGCTATATGTGTCTATTTTTATGCGGAGTCCATGATGTTTTTATCACTGAAGCTTTGAGGTACATTTTAAAGCCATGCAGTATAATATCTCCAGCTCTTTTCTTTTGCCGACAAAGCCTTTGGCAATTCAGGATTTTTGTTCTTTCACAGAAATTTTAGAGCATTTATCTAGTTCTGTGAGGAAAGGAATTGGCATTTGATTGGTATTCAACTAAATCTGTAAATCACTTTGGATAATCCGTGCATTATAACAATATTGATTCTTATGGTTCATCAACAAGGAATGTTTTTCAACCTTTTGTATCCCATTTAATTTTTTTCACCAATGTTTCAGAGTTTTCAATATAAAGATATTCATTACTTTGGTTGAATCTATGCTAGTTATATAATTTGTAGTGCATTAAAAATGGAAAATTACTTTCTTGGTTTATTTTCTGCATAAATTTCTGTTTACCTAGAACAACACCACTGACTTGTAGGTTGATTTTAATTAGCAATAATCGTGCCTTGGATAAACCTCATTGGCTACGATACTGACACTGTGCAAAGCTTGTAGGTTGATTTTATATGTTGCAACTTTTCTCTTGTACTTATTACTTCCAATGTTTTCTCTACGGAGTATTTGTATTTTCCTGTATATCAGACCTTGTCTTGTGCAAATATCAATAATTTAACTTCACCTTTTACTATATAGAAATTTTTTCCTTTCCTGTATAGTTTGGTTAAAAATTCTACAATAATGTAGAACAAAAATGATGAAAATTGGCATCTTGCTCATTTTCCAGACCTTACAGGAAATACTCTCAGTTTTTGTCATTGACGAACAAGTTAATTTATGTGGCCTTAATTATGTTGAGATACATAACTTCTACATCTAATTTGGTCAGTATTTTTCTAATAAAATAATGATTTCCTAAAATCTATTTCTTCACCTATTCAGATGATTGTGATTTTTCATTGATTCTATTTATGTGGTATGTTACCTTTATTGATTTTTGCATGTTGAACCATCCTTGCAGTCCTGGAATGAATCAGATTCTATCATGGGAATATTCTTTCTTATAGAATATCGGATTTGGTTTGCTAGTGTTTTCTTTAGATTTTTTCTACTGATTTCATTAAGAAGGTTGTTTTAAAGTTTTTTGCAGTGTATGTATGTGGTTTGGGGATCAGAGTAATGCTGTCACTGTGTAATATGCTAAAAGTTTTTCATCCTTCTATATTTTTGTAAAATTGAAGTAAACTTGATATTCATTCTTTATGTGTTTGTTAAAGTCAGCAGTGATAATATTTGATCCAGGCACTGTTTGTTTTGATTCCTTTTTTAATGTTTTTATTTATTTACTAAATATTTTTGCTTTGTGGTTACCATGAGATCTATAAATCTTACTTGGATTTTAATAAACTACATTGAAATATAGCAACATAAAATGATAACAAGGATAAAAAAGAAACAAAAGCACGTAGAAAATATGTTGCTAGATATTCTATACTTCCACTCAATTACTCCCCTCAATTTCACTTTTAAATGTGACATTTTATGTTATTATATGTGACCTGTCCTAGACATATAGACTTCTTATCACATTAATGTTATAAATGGGTTTCATGCCATCTCTACAATAATACATTGTTTTCAATTCATGTGTATCATTCTTACCCGTGTGTTTTACACTTGCTGCATTTTTTATTGCTCATTAATGTTATTTAAGTTTGAAAAATTCCCTTCAGCATTACTTTTAGCTTGCACATGATGGAAATACATTCTACCATTCCTTGACCTGGGAGTGGATTTATTTTCTTTTCATTTCTTATTTTTAAATTAATTGAAGTGATACATAAAATGAAAATTATTATACGTATTTATATCAGGTAACATGTGATACCTTGTTTCTAAGCCAGAATAAAATGTGTGAAGATATGCTTTATTTGTAAAATTATATATATTTTTCCCAGGTGACAGTTACTTTGTTCCCTCACTATGGTGAAAATCTCACAACACTGTCTCTGTGGTTTGTAAAATTTCTTCTGAAAAGTTTGCTCTGATGTGAATTGAACAGATTATATGTGTTACATGTTTCTTTAGCCACCATGAGAAAGTTCTTATTATCTTTCGCCTTTCTAAAATTAATTATAATATGTCTTGGGGCAAATTTGGTTGAATTTAAGTAGACTGGTGGCCTTTTACCCTTCTGTACCTGGATAATTGTAACCTTTACTAGGTATTCTGTTGTAATCCCTTTGAATCAACTTCCTGTCTACGGCACTTGCAAGATTCCCTTCAGCCATAAGCACTCAAATATTTGTTATTTTGTGTTACAGCTTACATAGGCTTTCTTCATTCCTCTTTATTCACTTCTCAAATTTTTTATTTTCAGATACGTTTTCTTTGGTATCACCAATTCCTTCTTCTGTTTAATCTACCTTGCTGTTGTTGTTTTCCATCACATTTGTAATTTTACCTGCTAGGGTTTCAACTCATGGGATTCTGATTAATAGTTATTTTTTTTCCTCTATGAAGTTTCTCTGTGAAAATATTTATTTTTCATGCTTTTTTGAAGCCTATTTAGTTTCCTTAAAGTGCTGTTTAAAACTCACCACCAGAGCCTTCCCATACTAGTTATGATATGTTTGGCTTCAGCTGCTTTCTTTCTTTTTTTTGACCAGTAGGTGAGATCAGATTTTCCTGAAAGCTCTTGATACATCTGAGCATTGAGGGTTAGCCACTCAATCCACTCTTTATGATCAGATTTTGTTTATGCCTATTTTTTTTAATTCCAAGCTTGTAGAAACTTATGTTCTTTGAGCCCAGTCTTTTTGTTACATCAACATTAGATAGCATATCCTCTTTACCTTGGTTTATTCACACTGTTGCAGTCCTCGAGAGTGATGTAGGCCCAAGTGTGTCCCATGTTTACAATTAATGTGTTGTGTTTTTACGAAATGTGCACATGCGTACTTAAAAGTATAGTACTTACTCTTGAGCCTTTCTCTGAGGTTGAGGCAGGCCTGAAGTTCTTATGCACAGCTACCTGTCTATGATTGGGCATTATAAGACCCTCCTTGGCTTTGGAAATGATCATGGATAAAATTAACTCCAGGCTATTGTGCCTTAACTGCAGATACCAGTGACACAAACTTGTACCACACCTGCAGCCACCACATTACTGGGATAGATCTAGGTGCTGAGATCAGCACAATACTGGCGTAGGTTCCAAGCCTTTATAGTAGCAAGGAAGGTCCATGGACCTACTGCTGAGATGGACTCTAACCCAAAATGCTGTGATCTGCTTCAGGTGATGGTGGTCAGAATGGAAGTTCAAAAGTTTGGAGCCACCAGCATCTTCCCTGAATCAGAGTTATGCCAGAGGCCCACTCTGTGCACCCTGGCTTGTAGATGGGGTTTTGAAAACATGGTCAATGTTGTGTTTACCAGTCTAGCAATGAATTATAAAGCAAAGTTATATGCTAATTACCCGTCCTATCCTTATTGAAAGGAATATTGCCCTATACTATGCTTTTCAAATTGCAAGTTGTGTTGGTGAAGGCTGTGTATTGGTCAACGAAGTGTAAACTAAACTGGGATGTATGAAAGCCTTATAGCCGTAAGAATCTGTACATTCTCAAGAGTATAAATAGGGACACACGAGGTAGTGGTAATGCAGGTTGATGGTCTCTTTGGAGAATCGGTATTAGTCTGAGGCTGGGTCAAGTCTAAACTCTCCATCTGCAAACACTGGCCAGCCATGATTTTTGTTCTCACTGCATCTGAGACACAGAGCAACAAGGGTTTCTGCCATCTAAGGTAATAGCATGCTTGACGCTACTCCAAAGCTGCCAATGATTCATTGGAGTTTGTCCAAGTGTGTGAAAGCCTCTGCCAAATACTGGCTATGTGTAGTGGCTCCATTTGAGTCCTATGACCTAGTTTTGGATTCTTTGATTTCTGCCTACTGTTGGGAGAGTAATGAGCTCCCAAGCAAGCCTTATAACTTCCTCCCGAATGGGTGAACACTTGCTGTCCACTCTCTACTGCCCCAAGTCGGCAGCGGGGTAGAAAAGGCAGTGAGCCATCTATGTAATGCATTTCCAATGGTTCCATCTAGATTTCGGTTTAGGGGTAACGGCTGTGATGGTGAAGATTTCTGAAGAAGCCCCACTTGTAGTAATGACACTACCAGCTACTTTACTTTGACTAAATAGATAATGATTAGGAAAAGATGTAAAGTTGCAGGGCCAAGAGTCAAAAATATGTTGAGCTATTTTAATCTCTTTAGGTGCTATATGCTTTTTAGGAAAATAGACATTTATTTTTTTTTTAAGCTTGAGACAGTCTCAACATGTTGCTAAGTTTCCAAGGAGACTTGTCTCAAATGTGTGATCCTCTTGCCTCAGCCTCCTAGAGTACTAGAATTACATGCATGTAACATCATGCCAAAATGCGATTTACTTAAAAATTTTCTCCAATTTCCTATTTTCTTGACTGCTAAGATAAACTCTCAGAATGTTATTTCAAGTTTTGCAAATCTCCAGGATCTACCAACTCTAGTGAGAAGAATACTGTAAGATAATATCTTCAAAGTATGGAAAAGATGTACCTGTTTTGCTGTGCTTTGCTTATCTGCTTGTATTTGTCAAATATTAAATTGTGACCTTTTAGTTTTTCTGTATTAGAAGTTTATGGAACTTTTTCCACAACATAGCACTTTATTCAGAACAATTTAAGAACGTGTTCCTAAGCCTTGGTCACTCACAGGTGGATCAGAATTAACTATGCCTTATTTGTCTTGAAAATAAGAATTGTTTTATGTCATCTAGGCTGTGGGGTTGTTTCTGGCATTGCGATTATTGAATTTCAAGTCTCAGGCCTGAAGATAGTGTTCCTCTCCCTGCCCTGTGTGCAAAGTAGCACTCTCATGTTGCCCTGGGTTTGGCGAAGTGGTGACCTGAGCTTCCTGTTATCTTCTTTATGTCATGGCTCTTCACGTGGCTTCTGGAACTCCCCTGCAATTAGTTTGGTACATACATCACTTCTCAAATGAACATACGTGATGGGAGGGAAGTGCTATTGTCCTTAACTTCTTTGCTCTTTTGGTCTGCATTCTCCTTTCTTTCTGACAGCAATATGCAATGTAATAACCTTTGTGGAATGCCTTCTACCTTGAGTAGTGAAACTACTGTTTCTAATGGTTTTTAAAATTATTCTTCAATAATTAAATTGTTTAATCAATCTTTAATTGTTTGCTCAATCTTGCATTCTTATATTAGTTATTTTTCTCTCCTTGCTGAGATCAAATACTCAGTGCTCCAAATTAAGGAAGAAAAGGTTTATTTCTCTTACAATTTGTGAAGGGTTCAATCTATAATCAGCTGGCTCCAAGGCAGAGTGGCATGGCACGGGGGCAACTTTTCAAGGCAGCACAAGACAACAAAAGCCACCAGAGGGAAAAGTGGGAGAGCAAGCCTGTTTTCCTCCCCATGTTGTAAACAGACTACCCCCAACCAGGGCACATGTAACATTTACATAATCTCCATACCCTCCTCTTGCACAAGCTCAGGATAAATAAAAAGTAAGGACTCTGGCCCCCTGCTCAGTCACATAGTTAAACCCTCTGAACTTCTCAAATTGACACAATGAACAATATCCTAGAGGGGTAAGAGCATGTCCTTTTCACTCCAGGATGTAGAACTGCTGAGTTTGCCAAGTCTCTAGACTCCTCAAGTTGACATAATGTACCAACCATAACATGCACCTAGTAATCTGAGCAACTTTGTTGAAGATAACAATGCATAATGTAACAACCACTGTTAACTTGCTACCACCTTGTTCTGAAATTCTGCATCTTTTTTATTGTTTTTGTGTTGATTTTGTTTTTGTCCTGGTTGTTGTTATTTTGTTTTCTTTTCTCCTTAAAATAAAAAAAAATATATAGGGAAATTGCTACTGACAGAAAATAGCAAACCAGTTTGATACTGTGCATTCATTATCATGTTCACTATTTTTTCATGTTTACCAATCTGTATTTGCCAAGTTGCTTTATTCCCTTATTTATGCATTTTTACTGTGAAGTTTGCTTCCTACATATTCGATGGAATTGGCTTCAAATTTCACTTATTACAAATCGATTTGCTTCCATATTGCTTTGTCAGTCAAGTTGAGACAAAATGTACCAACTCTCTTAGGTCTTTCAAACTGGAAGCTACTAAACAGAACCATCAGAAATTACTTTCAAGATAGTTCCCAAAACTATAGGAAAATTCCATGTCTACTTGTAGCTCCTGGAATTCTTCTCCTGCCAGAAGATAAAGATAGTCTTTACTATGTAAATGCACCTTGATGGTGGGATCTGAACTGGTGTCCTACTGACTAGAATTCTGAGAGCATTTGTCGTCAAGGTTTTAATGCCATAAAGTCAGGGAAAGGCTAAATTGGTATCAGCCAAGCTTAATCAACAACCAAAACTTTGGCTCATATTCATTTTGCCCAAAATTATAACAGAGTTGATAATGTCCTCAGGGCTCCCGATCAGTCACTGGATGTTCGCTGGATTCTGTCCTTTTCTGTGTAGCACGAAGACTTCTTTGCACCAATTATTCTCTTACCAGTGTCTTAAAAATATTCCACTTTTCAGATCTTATTAGTTTTAAACGAATCGATTTTTTCCCATATCAGGAAAAATATTAATTGAATATATATTTTATTTCCTTATTCTACTTATATTTAAATTTTCTGTGAAATAAAATTAAAATTTTAATATTATCTTACAAGTTCTTTAAAATCAATGTGAACACCTTATATTAAGAAATGTTTTGGCCACTTTAAATAATATCCCTAGAATATTTTTCCTGTTTTTACTTATAGACAGTCTTTCAATAATTAAATCAAGCCTAAGCAAGCACTTTACGTACCTCATAGAGTTTTAAAAATTCATATCAATTAAAATAAAGAATAAAGCAACTCCATCTTTTATTGTGGGAAGACAATTAAGCTACTATCTCTTAAATCAAAACAAAGGTCTTTTCTAAGTCTGAGTCACACTTGGGATTTGATTATGAGATTTTGCACTATTTAGTAGTAACCTCAGTATAAATATTTTCTAGTGAACAATGTAGTACTTCACAGTTATGAATGCAATAAATTTTCTGGAAGGCTTTTTAGGCTAAAACTTGAATTCAAGTACATCACTAAAGGCTGTGAAAACAGAATATGACCCAGTTTCTTGTAGGTTTCCATGAATCATGCTTAGAAACCACTAGAGAAGCTCTGAGTTCAGTCTATACTCTTAAATGCTCGTAATACATTATAATACAAAAATGTAATGTATATTTAGAAGACAATAAAAGATGCCACCTTGAATATTTACACTAAGTTCCATGAAGACATGCTTTATCAACAAAATATTTGTCTGAGAATTTTTTCATTCAAAAATTCCTCAGTTACTAGAACTTGAATGAGAAAATGAGAAGATATTAAGGAGCAGTGTGTGTGTGTGTGTGTGTGTGTGTGTGTGTGTGTGTGAGTTTGCATGCACACGTGCACATTTGTGAGAGAGAGAGAGAGAGATGATTACATACTGGCTTATGTCATTATGGAGGGAGATTGACCAGTCTCAATATATGCACATGCCAGGTAGACAGGAAAGCCAGTGGGATACATACAGTTCCGGTTTGTTGGAATACTTGAGAACAAGAGCTGATGGTGTCATTATTATCCAAAGCCCAGCAGAGTGGAAATCCACAAGGAGCCAGAGTCTGTTTGATTTTAAAGGCAAGAAATCTCCCTTCATTTCAGTGAAGACCAGCCATGCAATTTTCTTGCCATCCTCCACAGATAACAGGAAGCACACCCACATCGGGGAAAATCCCAACAACACAAATGCTAATCTCATCCAGAAGCACCTCACAGGCACATTCTGAATAACATTTAACCAAACGTCTAAACACCTTATGGTCCAATCAAGTTGATAGCTACTATTAACCATCACAATCAGTATCCTAATTGTATAACTATAATAATTATCACTTACTTAGGTCAGTATTCTGACTCCAGTCTTATTAAAGAGCATAGCAAAAATTGTAGTCACTATATAATACTTTTAAATATATTTATTTGATATGTTATTTCATATGAAAGTATATTACAGTTTAAATTTCCATGGTGACACCAAATTTATAATAGAATTTCATATTTACATCATTGCATTCCCTTAACTGTACTTTGTGGTATATAAGTATTACATTTATTTTGAGAAAGTAATATTAGTAAAATTGTATTATGGCTGGTGTATAGTACATTTTTCTGCCATATCAATTTTTATAAATTGTTTTTATATTTATTTTCCTTATATTCCATACTGAAAGCTACTCTAGTCTCCTGATACTTGTAGCTGTGTGAATAACTCTTATTTATTAGGAGTGTTATGACATTTGTTGACTAACTGTGTATATGCACAGGTAAAATTAATGGTATAATGGTCAGAGGTGCTCTAGGTTGTATCTACAGTGATATTAATACAAGTAAAATTTGATAAATAAGTGATTAATAAATAGAGGAAAATTTCATACCAGTGCGGGGTGTAATTTTGTGTCTCATATCAGAGTTGATATAGTAGGATTAATCAGCAGCTCCCACCTTTACATTAACCTTTCTCAACATTTGAACAGATCCCGAACTTATCATTTCAAATCATACATGATTAATGAAGGGACCAATTATCTATTCTGCTGCCACCAGAAGCTCATTTGTGTATTGTCTTTAAAGATAGCTTCTGCTGCTACATATTTTAGTGATGTATGAGGCAGTCTTTTACATTTTGTGGCGCTCTCTTTAAATAAATATACCGTAAAATTTGACAGTTTATTTATTTTTTGAGAAATTCTGTGGGTATTTAAGACTTATTTTCCAACAAGGAGGATTGAAAGTGATTATTATTAGAGGTTTTTCCATGGGCTTTGAAATCAAAGAATCTAGAACACATATTTAAGCTTTGTCATCTTCGACAGCTAGTTTCATCGGTATGTAGTACAGAGATAGTTTGGCAGGAAATTGTTGTTAAATGAATATACATTTTCTCTTTTCTCTAATTTGTACGTGTTTTCAGAGTAAGTGCTTATATTATTCCTCAATATTTGGGGGAAGCAAGTTCATAAACATATCTCATAGGAAAAACTAACTACATGTAAATACTACTTTCATTTTCATTAGTAATAGGTAAAATATCACTGTTCATTAATATATGCAGAAATACATTTTAAACCATTGCTTTCATAGTTCAAACAACAACAGTTTAAGAATCACAAGTCTGTTTCCTGTATTAATTATTATATATAAACTTCCAGCAGTAAATTCTTATAAAGACAGCGAAGTGAAATTAGCCAAGATTAAATTGTGATAAAATAAACCTGAGGACCCAGGTGAAAACATCTTGTTTTCTTTCATGCATTTCCCCCTGATTTATCTCCTTTCTTAGTAATGCACAGGTAACATCTTCTGTCCGTACCTTAAGATGAAACTTTATGTTCAGTTTTTTCCTTTGTCAAATCTAACTTTGAGGGATCTGCCACAACATAATACCACAATGCTTGTCTATGCAATTCAATCATTTCTACATTCAAATTCAAATTATACTTCAGTGTAAGCCTTCAGCTTGCTGCATGAGTCGTGTGAAACAAGTTGGATTATGACAATCATCAAACCCAACTTATTCTAAAGACATATGAGATGAAGGGTAATCAACTACATTAAAATTCTAAGCATAATACTGGCAGTGGGAACAGGTGAAGGACAATTAACATTCTGCTTGGGAAAGAAAGACAGCATAACTCACGGGATTAATGTTTCTCCCCTCAACTTGTTTTAAAGAGCATAAACATAGCCAACTTTTATGTACTTGAATATGGTTGAATGCATGCATATTTGAAAGTTTTAATAATGTTGACATTTAAAAAATAAAATATTCATTTTAATACCAAATGTTATCATTTTAAATAGCTTTCCTGACTTTTAAAAAGAAAGGTTCAAATGCATTCTGATCCATATTAAATTGTTTGTTTTGTAATGGCAAGCCTTATGACATTATGTCTTACAATATTATGTGTTATAATCTCTTGAGACCTCTTGCTTTAATAAATTGTCAACCTACTGGGAAGTGATTTTCATTCTTGACATTCAAATATCCCACTTGAAAGTAAAGTGCTATCATAATAGGAAGCTTAATTTAAATTAACTAAATTCAAAGAGTCAGAAATTTATAAAAGCAAAACAGAATCCAATGAACTTTCGTTACATTAATACTCTGTAAAATGTAATTCTTATTTTTTTACAGTAAAGTATAACAGAAGTTAGCATAAATATTTTTGCAATGTGGACATTCGTTTCATATTTTTAGGTCTTATAAAAATAAAAGTCTTTCACAGACTATTTTAAGGAGGTAAACAACATACTCATGTGAACAGAATTACATTAAAAATTTGAGAAAAGCACTTCTGATAGTGCTGTTGTTCTTTAGCAGTATTTGCCTACATCAAGTAAAATTCATTAAAAAGATGTTACTCACAAAATAAGAATTTAAAGTGTAACTTGAATCAAGTCACATGGTGAAACAGTCTTTCTTAGAACTACCATAAGTATTTGACATGTAAAGGAATGTGTGTTGTCATATGCTTTGCACAATAATTTCTCACCTCATAAGGTGCACAAATGGCTGTGAGGTACAGTATCAGATTTCAGAACTAAAGAATAATAAATAAAATACAGTCTCATACAAAAAATATAATATCAATGGGGAAAATTAATGTCATGATAAGGTTATAAATTTAAAATAAATGATAAATCCATGTGCATCACTTGAAAATATTGATAGCATGAAATTCATTAAATGTGCATTTTACATACATAAAATTTATAGGGTTCTTTCAAGATTATGTATAATATAGATTATTTTGAGGGTAACCATTAATACTATTAATAACTTCCAATTAAGCATGGTGCGTTGAAGATGCCATGCAATTTCTTAAACTTATTTTGAACTATCTTCCTTTATCTAACTTTATATAGATCAGAGGTTCCTAAAAGTGCTGCTTTTCTTTAAAAGTGTGAATTATCAGACTTTTTACAATCACTTCTCAGCCTTTTGGCTAAGATCAATTGCAGACACTCCAAATATAAGAATGTTTAGGGGCTTGGAATATAGCTAAGTGGAATAAGCACCTACCTGCCAAGCACAAAGTCCTGAGTTCAATCCCCAGTATTACCCCCCCCCCAAATCTTAAAATGGGACCCAGCAATCCTCTCTTATTTTTGGTGCTGGGAATCAAACTCAGGGCATGCAGGCACTGTGCCCCTGAGCTACATCACTGGCCCAGCAATCCGTCATAATAAGCAAGGAAATAACGTGTCTTAAAAAACTAAATATATCTGTAAAATACCTAATATACTATCTTGAACACTTCAGTGTGATGAAATATAAATGATGAAATATTTTAATCTTCATCTCATGTGAGCAATTTTACACTGACTGCCAATATTGTTTGTTTATTATTTCTTAGTGTATTGCATTTCTTTGTAGATCAATCCACTTTTGTGTGCACATGTATTGGACAATTTCAGTATTTTTTAGTTACTATGTTGCATTACCTTAATAATCAAATCTTGTCACTTTCAATACATTCTTATATTAGTCATTTTCAACACAATTGTTTTAGATAGTTTTAGTTCATTTTTCAGACTTGCATACTCTTTCCATATTCTATAGTAGGGAAAAATTTGCTTTGAGAGTTCATAGAACTCTTTTCCTTTGAAAAATAGAGGCCATGTGATTTCACTGACAGAATAACAATTTAGTGATTTTCTCTTGTTCATTAGGTGGAATGCATTTCTATGTTTTCAAGTTGCTGTGAAGCTTTCTTAGAATTTGTTAAATATTTGCTACTTTGGGTCATTTTTATGGTTTAGGTTTTTTGAAAATCCACCAAAGGGTCAGGTATTCAATTCAGTGACGGGTTTTGGAAGGTGAGGTTACCATGTGTAGCTACGGTTGGCAGCAGATTACTGCCCTGGTGACTTCACAGTCAATGTGCTGTCATGAGGTTGGGCCTGCTTGCAAGCAGCTCACTGGGGAGAGGCCCAGAAGCATTTATTCTTGAACCTGGCTCCTTCCTTCTTGCGCTCTACTTTCTGACTGCTGCGGGTTGAACAGATTTCCTCCTTCATGATCTCTTGCCATGCAGTTTCTGGTTTGGAGTCCACTAACTGCATACTGAATCCTGTAAAAACCATGAGGCCAAATATAACACTCCTTCTTTAAATTACAGGTGTTAATATTTTGTCCCAACCAATATAATCATCATATACTTTCATATGAAATGAGAAGAAAAAATCTACTTAACATCTAAATCTTAAAATAGAAAAACTGTCAAAAGTTACTTGAAGATTATTCCTCATTCTAGATTCTGGTAATCTGCTGCCCTAACTCTGTAATATTGTGATTGTGATTATGATTTTGATTATGGTTGTGAAGCTTAAATGTCAGTGTGATTGGAACAGGCTAGTACATGGTCACATTTTATTCTGAATATTTACACAAAGGTGTACTTGGGTGAGTTTAAATTTAAGTTGGTGCACTTCATATTTGGCAGCTTGTCTTCCATCACACATGGATAAGCCTCAAATCTACTAAAGATCGAACTAGAGAAAATACTGATTTCTCCATAGCGAGAAAAACTGTTACAGTAGTCTGTTTCAGACTTGATCTGTCTGCATGGTGGATAAGGCTCCTTCCACTGGATTTTATATATTTTGGTTTCTGAAATCATGAGTCAGTCACTCCAATATTTTCTTCTTTCTCTTTTACATATACGTATTATGTGATATATGGTATATGCTATGCTATTTACCCTATATATGGCAAGGGCTACTTGATAGCCTAAATTTAATTCCTCCCATGATCATGAGCACAACTACAATTGTTTGTGTGGCTACTCCTGTGTTTTCTTATGGACATCTCAATGTCCTCAAGGTTCTTTGGAAAATAATGAGTTTAACGATTTGAAGTATACAGTATATGAAGCACAGAATGTTACTTTTTTAGTGCTTCACCCATGACTGTTGCTGCCAGGAATATAACATCAGTTTAGTTCCTGTAAAATAAGAACAGTTAAATTATATGCAACTTCAATGCAGTAGCCAATCAAGTTTTAGGTGTCAGGTATTGCACAGGTGTCATATAGTGTTGCTAATGATAGAGCAGAAATGGTGAACACAAATATTATGTAATCATTTCTGAGCTCCCCAGTGGGGTTGTGTAAGAGGGCAGGCTTGGGAAAGGAAATTTGTTATACTCATCGGCCTTAAACGTTAGAGGCACACCATGCTACTCAGGGCTACATGGGACAGGTACAAGGGGAAAAGGACAGAAAAAATAGGCCGATTTAGAGTAAAGCTTGCTTAAGGCTTCTGTGGGAATGGCCTCACAGGGGCCATTGAGGCAGAGATCTCCCTCCCTCCATGGGGTGGTGGTGCTGTCACACAGCGCTACCCAAAGGAAGACGTGCGTCCAGGGCTTTAGCAGGGAGCCTTAGCGAAGGGCTCTGGGCAGACCTGCTATCTCAGCTCTGGGCCTCAGAGCTCTGGCCTCTGGACAGCAAGGTAATAGCCTCTCACTTGAAAATAAATGGGGAACTCCCATCATGGCTGAGTGAAATGCTACAGTCATACATTCTCTATCATGAAGAACAGCATAGTTTTGAAGAGCTTCATGGTCTCATTCTAAAAATATAATTCCCATAGCTTTCTTCATTTCTTCCCATTTCCTTCCCCTTCATTTTAAATTTGTACTTTTAACCAAGAGTAGGGGGTCACATTTGTGATTCTCACCTGTAGTAATTTTGACAACTTTTGCTCCCATCACTGATATTCTTTTATGCTTTCTCTTTTTCTTCCATATGAGTGCGCTAAGACACTTTTGAACCTTAATGTTTTGCTTCCTTGTTGCCTAAAATTTCCATTTTTAAGCCTCTTTTCTCTTCTTGAATCTCACAATAATCCTTGGGAGCCAACCTGGTCCTTCGAACATTTGTTTAGAAATTGTACCGGATAAATATCCAACTATGGTACTCAGAGTTCGTATCTTCCACATAACAAGAAGGAAAACACATCGGAAAATGTACAGTAACTTGCTCCTTATTTCATATTTGTTTATTTATTTTAGTACAAGTTTGCAGCACGTCAGGATTTATTGTGGGGAGCTGGACATGTGCCTGAGAAACCCTAATTCTGTGTTTGTCCCGACCCTCCCATCCCTATCTGCTTCCTCCAACTCTTCATCCCTTTACCACGTATGCGAGCTCTGTTTTCCTTTTGCCTTCAGTTCTGCTCTCCCGTTGGCTTTCTCTTCCCTCCCGCCAGCCTCCCTCGACCTCTTGTTCCACTTCCAATTTTCTCTTTAATTTCTATCCTTATCATATATTGGGTTTCTCATGTAAAAAAAAAATCTCATTTTTATTTTTTATGGAACTTCAAAATGGGCAAAATACAAGACATTTTTAGTGTAAATAAAAACCAGGACTGAGACAGAGAGCACTGCTAGGCTAGAAGGCTGGGGTGACAAAGTAAAGCCCTGGAGATGAACTATTACACTTGGTAGCACAGCGGGCTTGTTCTACCTTTGTCCCCTGTTCTACAGACACATCACAATATACTGATAAAAGCACAGAAATAGATCTTTTTCATAAAATGAGAAAAGGAAAACATAAGTAATCTTTTTAGCTTCATTTACTCCTGGTAAACTTCAAAGTCACCTATTTTGAGGCCATATAGTTGTGCAGTACAGGAGGCACTTCCTACTCGCATTGCTGTAGATGACACCTCTAACATGCAGGTTAGAATAACTTTTGCCTAAGGTACTTTGCAGAGACCTAAGCTTTCCCAAATACAGTACAACCTCACCGAGGCTTGCACCTGTCTGATGCACGACAAAAATAGGATGAAATGCTTGACATTTCTGTCTTCATATTATTGGACAACACTTTGATGTCTTAACCTTTGGCTTTGTTTCTATTAAGCCTTGAGCAAAGACTTGTTGGTCATTTGAAAATTTCTGTCTAGGCAAAAATTTGTCAAAACAAATACAGGCTTAGTTCTGCCTATTGATATTAGAGCTGCTTTTTTCTTGGTTCTCTCTTTCTCCTGATTGGCTTGCATGTTTGTTCGTTTATTGCACTCACTCTCTGCCCTTTCCTTCTTCAACAGGTACAGAAACCCAAGCACTTAGATTTCTTTGACTCTATTAAAGGGTTCAGGCCAAAAAGGCCAGGATATTCTGCCCGGAATTATGAGTGCTACTTCCATGAGTAACTCACCACTAACTGGAGAGTAGACCATGATCACTTGATGGCCCAAGTGACCCTGGCCAGTGGAAATTATTTGATCTTAAGTCACGATAGCACATCAATAAAATTCTGCAGCTTTCTTTGCTCAGTGAGCAGCTTTGATCCTCTCTAGACCAACTCTGATTCCCTTCTGTTTCAGCCTCAATTCAGCTGATGCCTGCAACACTGGATTACACTCTGCCTGTAACATGTGAGTGTGCTTGTGACACTTGGTCTGGTGTCTTTCTTGCAGTCTTCAGATCAGAAGATCCCAGCATGTGAAATGAGTACTTCCAAAATGAAGAAGGGAGGAAAAGGAAACAACAGACATCAAGTTAGACAGTAACGGAATTTGAGAGAAGTATTTTGAGTGACAAGCTGACAAAAATACTAAATTGGTAGAATTAGGAATGGTTTTCATAGTTCTGAAAATTATTCTATATTTTTGCAAAGGAGGGAGGATTTTATTTTTTTAATCTCTATTTACTTTTATTTTAAGGAGAAAAGAATAACAAAATAACAATGAAGACAGAAACAAAACAATACAAAATCAGTAAAAGCAACACAGGGTTTCACCACAAGGTGATAGGAATGAATCAACAATGGTTGTTATACCAGTTATATCACCCACTGTTATCTTCAACAAAGTTTCCAGACCACCAGAGGCAAGAATGCAAGACTGAGCACATAATAAGTAATAAAAAGCACTACAAATGATATGGAGCTTCACCAAACAAGATGGTAGGAATTCACCAGTGGTTGCCATATTGCATATAGTTGTCTTCAAATTAGCTGTTCTGATGACCAGCTGTAAGCGTGCAAAACTGGTCAAGAGAAAAAAATTAAGCATTAACTGTTCCCTTCACTAACCAGTAGACAACAGCCATACATTTATGTCAGCTATCCGTGTGTGTGTATATATATATATTTGTGTGTGTGTGTGTGTGTGTGTGTGTGTGTAATTTCAGAGAAAATAACAAGAACAAAGGCATAAAAAAACATAAAACCAATAAAAATGATACAGAATTTCAAAACAAGGTGATAGGAAATTAACAATGATTGTTCTAGCACATATTGTTATCTTTAGAGTGGTTACTCAGATAACCAGATATAAGCATGTAGGACTGATGAAACAATTACACATTAACTGTCTCTTTCTATAAACCAATACAAATTAGTAATATAATTATCTTGGTGATCTTATGTATACAAATGTACCTATTTTTCCCCTCTTTCATTTTTTGGAGAGAGGATTTTAAATGGATAAAAAAGAACAAACACAACCTACAGGTCAGTTCATCTCTAAGAGATATCCAACCTTTATGCTTTGCTGTTTAGTGAGAAGAAAGGCACAGAGTTTGTCAATTTTTCACTAAAATTTGCCAACAAAGTCTTAAAGGCACCTGACAATGTCTACTGAAAGGAAAGAATCTCATCGGAAATAGGTGAGCAGTGACTGCATGCAGGGAAGTATTGTCATGAGAAGAACACAATGACACTAGTTAAATTCTGACTTCAGTTCTGTCACAGTATGTGAGAAGCCTTTTTATCTTTTATTTTTTCATCCAGCAACAGCTGTGTCAGAATAGGAACAGATGAGAGATTTGGATATAGATTAGGAACAGTTAGAGGAATTAGTGTGATTAAAAGCTTTTGTACCTAATATGCCTACATAAACAAAATGCTGTGAAGCTCCTAGTATCCAAGAGAAGCCAGAGTGTTGGAAAAGCAGAGAATTGCTCAAGTCACAGAACTTTGAGTATACTTTTAGAGCATGCCTCTTCCCTGTGGAAAAACACTAGTGAAGAAATGAGTTAACCAGTGTACTAAGAGTGGATTAAAGAATATAAATAAATTATTATATTGTGTGCTGTGTCTTCAGGATTAGGCATTTAGCTGTCTGCAGGAGTTTGTCATACATAATATAGATAATTAATTGGTAAGTTCAATGCCCACTGTGATATGTGATATAATTTCTCATTCTATTAACATCTGTTTGCATTTGTTTTTTCTTTTCAAAAATCCAAGGATGGACAGAGTTGCATTTCAACTTTTTGAACCATTTCAGAACTCCTAGGAGAATCCTATTATAACTAAGTAGGCTTAATAAGTGATTAACCTGCCTATTAGCACATAAATTGAAAACAGACTAGGAATTAAAAATGGTACATTCACGCCAAGAACCATGTTATAATATTCTAAGGTAGCCTTCTCTTTGGAGAAACTCTGTTAAAAAAGAAAGCTTGATTCATCAGCATGTAAGTAACTAAAATTGTTATTGTGCTAGAACTGCTTTAAGAATGGAACAAGTTGAAAATGATATAACTGTAAAATGGCTGATTCAGAGCATGAGTGCATTCAACATTCCCTATGTCTTTGGAGAAACACATTTTTATTCATTATATATTTTCATATCACTGAACTATGGATTTTGTACTATTAATTGATATGGCACCTTTTAATTTACAAATTATATACACTTATTTATTTTTCCTTAAAAAAGACTTATTGCAGCTGAAAATAAGCTTAGAAACTGTGAGAATGAAGAATTTAGAAGGGAATAAAACAAATCAGGAAGAAACAAAAACTCAATTATGATAAAATAGGTCAATCAGATTTTCATGAGAGAAGGGAACTATTTGGAGAGAAAGACTGTGTGAGAATCAGAGAGAGAGAGAGAAATGGAGGCAAATTTAGTTGAACATTAACAGAAACACGCAATTTTCTATTATTGTAAACATTAGTGATAAGAACACAATATTGCAATGTTTTAGTAAGTCAGTTCGATCAGAGTACATACACAATACTCAAGGTTGTAACGAAACCCAAACGGAAATAATCAGCATATGATGAGGACAATGTGTTTATCAAAGTGGTTGAAGAGAAGTTTGTTGAATAAGGTAAAAAACTAAATATTTCAATTAAAAGAACAACTGTCTTGATTTGCTGGGCGTGAGAGCCCTTCCAGTACCCAGCGTCCTTTTCTGCTTTAATTACCCTGAGGGCGCTGACACGGGTGACACCGCCGCTGCTCTGCTGCGTGGTGACACGGAATCTGTAATCAGCAGAGTAGCATGAATGCCTAGGGCCTCCTAGGAAAATTCCATAACCTTTCCTCCTACTTTCAAATGCAAGTTTCTCTGGATCAACTTAATTAGGTTTGCCTGAAGTTCTCCCTGTTATTTACACTAATTACAGTTTTCAAAACTAAGTGTATAGATTGCAGTTTACATGTTCTTATAGCAATGAAATAACTGAATAAATGCAACACCGAACTTGGATTTAACTGAATTAATCAGTGATCTTTATTCATTTCTATTCTATCCTCTTGGCTGCTTTCCTCTTACTCAATTTTTTTTTTAAAGTAAAGAATTTCATTATAGCATCGATTTATAAAAGCGATCATATCTAGGTCCCAAACACTACACTTATCAAAATAAAGTTATATGAAATAATTTTAGAAGTATAAATTTATCACAATAACAAATTATCTTATGCTGATATTAATGTCCCTGTTTCCTTTATGGTGATGCAATGTTACATAGTTTGAAAGTCTCAGTGCATATAAATGTTTGGATTGTAATGATGTGTTACACCTAGATATGCTTTCCTCCCTTGGGAATATCAGAATGACTGTCCTTGAATTCTTAAACATTCTTATTGGGAAAAAATGAATAAATACCCCAGCAGTCTCAGGAGAGCAAGACAAGACTTATTGGAAAAGATACTTTATAATTGCCTCTAAGCATTTTTGTGATCATTAGATTTTTCAAATTATTGCCTTGTCTGTGTCATCAGGAACAGGTCGGCACGTTCTGGAGAAGAAACAAAGCCGGGGTTGTCACTTCCATCACCATGGCCATCAGGCAAGTTTGTAGATTAGCTAGTGAGCTGGAGTACGTGGTCTCTGACTCAATGTTGGAGTTAAGACTTTTTACTGAAAGTTGAAATATAATTGTTTCCAAATAATGTTATACAAATAATACAGTAGTAGATAGACATAGATGCTACCTAGTTGTGACTTTTTTATATTAAGTATATTTTATTGCAGATTTTAAAAGTAGAATGCAAGAAAAAATGAATTGAAATTTAAATATACTATCGTATGTTTTTAAAAGTTACTCATCAAATTCAGTCATATTTTTAACAGGAAAATGAGCAAGGAACTCACATTATACTATTCATAAGGAAGTGTATGGTGGTTCATTCACCTTATCACTTACTTCCTTAAAGCAAATTACAGTGAGTATAATTCTCACACCGCAGGAGACTGAGGCAGGAGGATTGGAAGATTCTCTTACCTCAGACAAGTTATCAATTGAGCAACACTCAGTGTCAAAAAAAATTAAAAGAGGCTGTGGTTCAGCATGAAGATCCTGGGTTCAAGCTCCAGTATAAATAAATAAATAAATACTAGGGAAAGATGACAGTTGTTCAAATGCTTGATTAAAGTCATCTTGAATTGGATACTCTTAAATCGTACTCTTTAAATGTATTTGTTCCTTTATGAAACCCATTTTTTCCAGAGTAGGATGAACTCACAGTGTTGTTTTAACTTGCATCTCTCTAGAGCCCCAGAGATGCTGAATCTTTTTCATGTATTTATTAGCTATTTGTATTTCACCTTCTGAGAAGTACATTTGTGATTGGGTCTTTGATTTTCAGACCGTAAGAGAAATCAGTTGGGTAAGCTTCAAGAGTATGTATCTCTTATAAGAGAAGCCTAAGATACAGAAAGCAAAATAAAAGCAAGATAATAAACAGGGAGAGAGATCTTTTGCAAATCAGTGCTGCCTGAGCAATGGAGGGAGGAGGGAAGGGAGGTAAAGAAGGTGAATACAGAATTCAGACGTGTTAGGTCCATGTACACCTCCCACGAGGGATGTAATCATGACACACTGCAAAAAGACACCAACACAGAATAAAAGTTGTGAGAAGGCAACCAAAGGAGAGAGCAGGGTAGTATTACCAGAACCCAGGCGGACGTGAGGGAAGAGGGAGGTGAGGATGGCTAGTGGCCACAGAGCGAGTATTGAAAATAAACGAAAGACTCTAATGTTGTAGCACAGCAGGATGACTGTGGCTTTCAACACTGAATTTCGTAATTCAAAATATTTAGTTCAGGGCTGGGGATATAGCTCAGTGGAATAAGTGCCTGCCTAGCAAGCGCAGGGTCCTGAGTTCAATCCCCAGTACCGCCAAAAAAAAAAAAAAAAAAAATTTAGTTCAGGGAATTTGGAATGTTCTCAACCCCAAGAAATGCTAAATGTCTGAGCTGATGGGCATGCCAGTTACTTCATTACACATTATGTATCTGTATTGAAATATCACATAGTTTTTCCAAAAGTAGTATGTTTTAATTTAAATCCAAATACATTTTTAAAAAGAACATAAAAGTGCATTTGTATTTTTTAATTCTTCACACTCGGGTTGCACTAAAGACCAATAGTAATAGGGGGATTACAAATTTTGATGTGCTTTTCAGTCAAATACATATTAGGAGTCAACTGGTCAGAATATACTTTTAGCACAATTAATCAGTAATTGATGAAACAAACAATTGGCTTCTAAAAACAAGTAAGTTAATTTTACTATAGACATATAGTGCTAATGGCAGTTATAGTCCTTTTTGTTGAATAGTAAGTAGGGCTGTGGAAAATTAGGAAGTTATTAGTTTATTTTTCCTTACTGCAACAATATATTGGAAACTGCTTAATGTGTAAAGAGGTTTATTTAGTTCACAGTTTTGAGATTCAAGAACATAGTATCACGATCTACTTGCTTCTGATGCAGGCATTCTTGGCCAGGTAATATGGTCGATGCAATCATTGTGACAGCAAATGCTACAGGGAGAGATCAGATTGTGTAAAGGAAGCCCCAGAGCAAGTAATGGTCAGTGTCCTTTTTATAAAGACTCAATCTCCTGAGAACTCTATAGAATCCAAGCACTCCTTTCCCCAAGGCAGTGCCCTAATGAACTAACCACCTTGTATCCGGCCTCCTTACTTAAAAGATTCCACCACTTTAGCACTCCCACATAGGGCCCAAGCTTTAAATACGTGAGTCTTTGTAAGGCAAACCACCTGCATATCCAAGTTATAGCTGCTGCTGTGCCATGTGAAAATAAGTGATTTGGAGACTGATGATCCTTCAGTTAGATTCTCCAGCACTTTAAGAGAAAAAACAAAACGAATATATGTACATGAGTGAGATTTTCTGCAAGGAGCTGAATTTTTTGATGTTGTTGTTGTTATGAAGCTAAACCCTTTCCTGTGTAAAAGAAATTTGATCTATCATGATAGATATTTAAAATGAATACTTTTACAGATATTTCTCAAAGGAAAAAAAATGTTATTTTAAGGATAAAGAATAGAAATACACTCCAAACTCCATGATGAAAATTGCTACCATTACTGGGAGCATTTTGTCTGAAACTAGACGATTAATTCTTTGAATGCTGTACTTTGAAATTTAGTTATCTAATGACATTTTGCTGGAACAATTTTTAAACTAAGAACTACTGAAGGATAAATTGAATGTGACACATATGTTTGACTAGACTTTAACTTATGAGTGGTAAACAATAAAATCACTCAAACAGAAATGTGTTAAAGAATATAACATTAATTCTATGGAGAGGCTATAAAAATCAAATTAATATAGCATAAAAGTCATATGAACTTTTCCCATTTATATCAGAGAAACAGTTTATTTATAAAATGGTTTATCTTCAGGTAACTAGTCAAACTGGACAAATAGGTTTTATTTGGCCAATACATTTGTATTACAAAAATAAACAATATCACCCAGTACTGTTTCAAAATTAATCCATCTTATATACCAACGTGAATTTTGGAAGCATCTGGGAGAGAGAAGGGAGAAATTAAATACAACAATCAAGGACACACATGTTTTGGATTTCAGAATCAAAAATAAAAGGAAGAATCCATGATAAAATAGTTTTGAGTTTATGGCTCTGGACCTACATATGTGTGGAAGATTTTAATCATCTCTAGTTTATTAGGTTTCTTATGATTTCCATAATGATTCCATAATGATTCCATTCCATATTGCTGACCATAATTATGAGCATGTTATTTTTAATGTTTACCACCCATCTAAGTTTAGAATAGAGCAAAATAAAATTATCCGTGGAAAGTATTTAATACTTAGAACAAAATACATCATTTTCATTTCTGGTTTTCACATTTAACAGAAACAAAATTCAGAGTAACTGTAGACAGAATTATTGTTCATTTTAGACACTGTTTTTCTCTAGATTTGTTTTTGCTCCCCTTGCAGAGTTTATATGTAGTATTTCAGTTTCATGAATCTTAGTATTCTACTCATTGTCCTTAGGTTTCAAATTCATACCATGCTCTTTCCATTAAGTTCCATGAAAATACAACCAGTTTAAACAACCAAATCACAACAACATCAGGTAAAATATAATTTGTGGGGTGGATTAATTTCGCTTTCTAACTATAATATTTGAAAAACTTTTTCTTTAACTGAATCAGAAATTTATTTATAGAAGGAAGCAGTACAAAGCCCCTCTGAGGAGTGAGGGTCACCACTGAACATGAGGTGGCAATATTGTTTTATGGGGTAGCAGCCGGGTCTCCACTCCCCAAAAGGTTGATACTTGGTTAATTGTATATTGAGCTTGTTGCTGGCAGTTTGGTTTTATGGATTAATAGGAACATTTGGGTGCAGGGAGGGCACCCTGCACTTGGCGGGACAGTTTGTGGGAGGAATTAAACCACAAGCCGTCAGCTTTAGAAGAAAAATCACAAAACGCTTAAAATCTACTTGCTGTGCAGAGCCTCACAGAGGCTGCTTTCTCTGCCCTCTGAAATAGACTCCAGTCTTTTACCCCTGAGAGTTTCTTTCCCTAGAGCTGCATTCATAGTAATATTGATCATTTAAGTGCTGATGACTTGATGGGATTACGTTTCCCTCCATTAAGACCTCAGTATCACAACCCAGTTGGCAAATAACAGGGTAAAGATAAAAATAATACTTTCTTCTCAGTCTCATTTTTCCTCTCTCTCCCTATTCACACCTATTTACTTTTATTCAAAGTTCTACTTTGTTTTAGGGTTACTTCTACATTTTCACATTGCTTTTTTTCTATAATTTTTGTTGTCATTCTGCTCCAGATATGACACCAGGCATTTTGTTTAAATTTAATTATTATCATATTATGTTGTCACTAATTTCTCCTAAAACGTGAACCATAACTTTAAATTCATTTTTA
The DNA here is from genome assembly GCA_004027595.1 of Dinomys branickii. Taxonomy (NCBI): domain Eukaryota; kingdom Metazoa; phylum Chordata; class Mammalia; order Rodentia; family Dinomyidae; genus Dinomys; species Dinomys branickii. Next base: position 92,507 of record PVLD010004797.1, read on the forward strand.
TTTTCCTTTAATATCTTACAGGGCCAACCTCCGAACTCTATTTTTCTTCTGTTTGCATTTCCATTATGAAGTACGTTTCTTTACTAAGGAATTTGTACCTCTTCCCCCAGTCAGAGTCACTCTTACTTAGTCTATGCTCTGCTTCTTTGGTTTTATGTTGTACATTCACACCGCGGGGTATATTACCCAAAAACTTGACGTGTTTTAGAGAGAGAGAGAGAGAGGGCCAGTGGTCCTTAGCAAAGTAAAAATTTTAAAGTATTAAAAGATTATTGAAGAAATATTTACACAGTATGATAAGGATTGATATGTTCATATGAAAAGTAGACACTGAAATTTTTTGCTACATTGTTTGAACACAATATATATATATGCCTATATCTTGTACTCTGAATAACTGCTGTGAAGACAGCAATACATAAAGTAATAATTATTATAACTGATCTAGTGACCTGTTTTGAAAGTCCTTGTATAGGCATTCTTTTTTTTTTTTTTTTTTTTTTTAAAATAGAAAAGAGAAAAGTAGAGAAGTGAAATATACAGGCTGTGGAGAGTCATCCTGATGACCGGCCGCTAATTGGTTATCAACTGAATGTGGCAAAAGGGTGAAGTTGCATGACGATGCTGGACGTAGCATGCTAAGAATGCGGAGTAAATCTGCTGCATTCTGCTGGGTAGCCTATTACACTTCCGTTCTTAACAAGCTTGTCTTATCATTTTTCTCCCGTTATTTCTGACTTTACTCTTGAGCTTTTTATTTCCTTACTACCTTAAAACAATGCTGGTGTTATTTCGGCTTCCCAAAGTTCTCTATTTCTCGACATAAATAAATAAAAGAAGCATAATCTAAGTAAAGAATGTGGAGAAAACCAGATATATATTTGAAAGTTCGTATGTGTTTCTAGGTAGGCATCTAAAAGGGGCTGAAAGTTCCCATTCCAACATTCACAACAGAAAAGGATAAAATGAAACTCAACAGCTTCACTTATATCCATTAGATATTGGAAATCTCAGAGAAAATTGAGAGAGAGACTGAGAATTAGATAACAAAACCACAGTTTACCTGAACAGTAGAAGCCCATTAGAAAAAGGCCAAATATCAGTGGGAAAAATTTCATGCTGAACTTGATGAATTTCTGGAGGCTTAACGTACTTGGCTTGAGAGTCAAGTATTTCACAGGGGCCTCCACATTTCTAGCATACCTTTAGGATCCCTATCACCACTCATCAAAAACACAGAGGAAAATGTGAGGTTGATCAAAAATGAGGAGAAACATAGTGAATTTTATATGCTAGGAGGTCTGTTTTCTCCTTTACAATTAATCTGTTACACACCCCTAACTCTACTGAGCTTTACAAAGGCCTGAAAAAACCTAAGAGAAGGAATTATCTAAGTACACTTCACCTGCACCTTCCAAATGGAGGAAAGGGAATATTCAACTCAAGCTCCTCACTGAAAAGCTGCACTACTCATGGATTTTAGAATGTTTTCCCCTTCCCAATTCTTTATCACCACAAGAATAATCACAATAACAAGCCATTGAAGACTGAAGACCTAGAAATATCACACCACATGTAAAGAGTCTCTCAGAAAATCTCAAAGACAATAGGTGAAACAAAAACTACAATCAAGAAAATTTCAAATCAAAATTACTACGAACACTAAAAAATTCATAACTATTGACCACGTAAAAATAAGGTGAGAAGCCCACATCTCTCATTTGATTTTACTAAACACATCATGTGAAGCTGCAACAAACACTACAAGGCATGGTCTCTCCTATAGTTAAAATCAGGAGATGATCGTGTCCCAAACTACAGCTCATATTGTCATACAAAAGGATTGGGGAATATTTACCCTAACACTTTAAGTGAGAGTAATCACTAGAAATTACAGCAGATCCACAGATGGGATACAATAGCCCTATACTCTGGTTTTCAATTTTGTGAGGGGTCCTATTATTAAATTCTATTTACCCAATTGGCATGAAGGAAGGTCTCTGTGGGCAGAGTGTCTACATCTCAGATAAAAAGTCTGATTATTGGTTGGAATATAAAACATATAATTCTGGATAGTCTTACAAATAAAAAGATACAGACTTCACTGTCAAATGATGACTGTACATCAGTTTGCATTCACTGTCAAGCACCAAGGAACCACCCCACCTCCACACAATGGGTTCCTGTAAGTTAGTGTAAGATAAGTACCTGCTCACTTCCTTATATTAGCAATGAAAGGTAAAAAGAAAAGTAAAAGACTTTCTCTCTGTAAGTTTATCCGTGGAAACAATCAGTGTCAAAAAGAACTGGGGTCTGAATTTTTTTTCTCTCTCTTTTTAATCACAAATGTGTAACCCAGCCTTATAAGCAAGAGTTTGTGTTGTCAAGAATCGTGAATATATAGACATACAAAGTTTCTAATTTTGTTTTACTAGGAGAGAATAATTCAAAATATTCCATCCAACCTTCCTACCTTCTGTTGGTGTAGTGATAAAATCAAAATTCACTATTTTAAATAGAGACAGACAGGTTTTCCTTTGATCTGATATTTATCAAGTATTTTCTTCTAAATAAAATACTCTAGTATCATCTCCTGACTGGCCAGCAAGGGACGCTGAGTTCAGTTCCTGGAACAAAAACCAAAAATGTCAACCACATGCTCGTGCACATAATCCTGTACATGAGCACCTCATTTCACACTCACTTTCCTCTTTGAAATATAATTTATAGATTTAGAACAAAAGTTAATCCTCCATTTCCTTTCATGGTAAAGAAACTTTACCACTTTTTAGGATTATAGCATAACATTTATGTGAAAACAATTGCATTAAAAAATTTCTCCTTACATTGATCTTTGTGGTTTGCTTCTTTATCCAGAGGATATTTATGGAGATAAATAAAATTAAGATGATTTAAAGTAAAACTGTAGACTCCAAATAAACATTAAGCTCAATAGTGAAGGTATGAGAGAGAGAAAGACAGAGTAAGGGGGGGTTCCTTTAAGTAGGGAATCAGTGTCTGCGTTTGGAATAATCATCCTAAATCCAGGTTGAGAGACAAATTTCAGGTAAAAAATTCTGTGCCTTGCAAGTAAAGTGGCTCTGGATGTGAAAAACATTATGCAATTATTTAGTGCATATATTGAAATTGTATGACAGAATCACAAGACTTTGATTAGCTGAGTGTAAGAGTGGAAAGGAGAAGATTTGAAGAAGGGGATATATATATATATATATATATATATATATATATATATATACACACACACACACACACACACACACACACACACATACACACACACAAATATATATATATATATCCTGCTCAAATGAGAGATGAACAAAACAAAACTGGTTTTGTTTTGATTTTCGGAGTTTTGTTTTGTTTTGTATTGTTTTTGGAGTTCTTTGGTACCTGGAATTGAGCTCAGGACCTTGTGTTTGCTGGGCAGGCGCTGTGCTACTGAGCTATACTCCTGACCCTAGAGATAAACTTTTAAAATAAATAGAGTGGGATGACATAAAACATAAATCAGTAGTAAATTCTCAAACAGGGAAGTTAAGAGTGTTAAACGTTTTTAAATTTTAAGTGAATATATGCAAGACCAAGATTAAAAGTAGGACCTGTCTGAAACAAATGGCGTGTATAGCAGAATTGTGTACAAAGAATTTGCCTGCAAAAGCTGTGCTCCCAATGAAATGTCCATTTTTAAAATAGCCCATTATAATTTTTAAATTTTCCATAACATTATAAAGTAATTCGTAATAAAATGATTATAATTCCTAACAAATTATATCCTAACAAGTAACTTGAATGGTATATTCAAGAATCCTAAACATAACCACAAAATTCCAAATTTAAAAACACACACACCAGAGAAGTATTTGAATAAACGCACCTGTTTACAACTCTTTTAGGACCATAAATTGTTCATCACTATTCTTCATAAATCACATAATACGCATAAATCCACAATACATGTAAAACCACTGAATTCTGCATTTTGGCAGAAATATTGCACCTAAGATGCCAAAAGTAGACATTGCATATAAAATTGCATAAATAGTAAGAGAATAGTAATAATCAATGTGCTGTGTATTGTTATCTTCAAAATAATTACCCAAAGTATAAGACCTAGACCAAGAAGATTGTTTAAAGATGAAACAAACAGAAAACTTGCATACTTTTGCAATAAAAAACACTCAATATCATTGATAGCAAAAGAGGGCACTATGGATTTGAAAAGTGACATGTCTTTAACTTGTGAAATGAGTCTCCAAAATTATACGTCATGCAAGTTTGTAAATGTATAGGAGAATTCAAGAGAAGCAATTACAACTTTCTTTGTGCTCTGAATCTCTCCATGTAGACTTCCCCCAGTGCATTGACTTCATCCAATGTTCTAAAACAGATATTCTATAAACTCCCCATAGGTTATCATAGGCATGCAGTTCTAACACTACATAAAGGGTGCCAGCACTTACTCCCTATACTGCATGAAACTAAAGTTATTTTAGGAACGAGGGATGACTTTCCTCTTCATAAAAATCCTATAGTACTTCTTCCACATTTAATGGTAAAAGTTATGATATTGCTATCTAAACAGTGAAATTGGGTAAAGAACAAAACAAATTCTTACCTGTATTTCATACGATAAATAAGAGCAGTATCTTCAGTAATTCCCAATGAAACACATCTGTGAAGTCAATCTAATGAAGGAAAAATCTTTAATTTTAGAGTGGAATTTTAAACATACCAAGAAAGTCCTGTGGAATTTTGTCATGAATTATACCTAGTTTTGCTTCTTTTACCAAGTATCATTCCCCATCATTGTGAGTTTCCCCAGAGGTGGTAAACATAGTGTCAAATCCCGGCGCAAAGGGTTTTAGAATGCTGGCAATGTATACACATAATCAATATATGCAATTTTGTAAGAAGATAAGTTAGGCAAATACATCATGCCCTGATTTTCCTTTTCATCTACCTAGTAAATGAACTGTGATAATAAGAATTGACCCATAGTTTGAGGGGTTGAGTAATTATAACTGATGGAAAAAAGTTAAAAAGTCACTGATGTTAAGACAAACAAAATGCCACCCCAGGAAGAAATTGATGATGCTTTATTAAACACCTGTTCAATATGCCACCCATGATGTAAAGCTGAACAAAGATTTGGGAAGTTTGAGGGATGCCTGCTATGAACATTTTATTTGCAGAACTCTGGAACAAGATACAACTTTATTAGAGCAACCAGCAACACCAATATTAAATCAGCAGCATGTATCTGTACTTAGAAGACTGATAGCTTCTTTAAACGTATTTATGCTATACCAATATTTAAATTCTCTGTCTCTTATGTTGACATCTTTAAATTGCAATCTACATTATTTTTGTTTTCTACTATAGTATTAAACAACTTACTATTTGAATATTTCTTGTATATATATGTACATGTTTAGAAATGAAGGACTGGTAAAGTAAAGGTGATTATATTTTCAGTAAAAATGTTAACTATAAGAATGTGAAATACAACAATGTAACATAACATTTAGTACTTGAAGTTTTTCCTGAAAGAGTAATTAAGAATAGCCATACCATGGAATCAAAATAAGAAAATAGTATAATGTACACTACTTTACACAAGGGAGTAACATTTTTCCTTTATTTACTCCTGTGTATATCTTACTGATTGAAATGAAAATAGTTTCCATAAAAGCTGTAATTTTTCAGCAAAATATTTTTAAGAACTGACTGTTGTTTGAGCTTTTTTAAAGTTATAGACTGGATCATGGATGCACCCGCTGAGGGTGGTGATCTATGAGAGCAAAGTAGGAAAAGACATAAACTGATTAATGATACAAAATCATTCTGAATATTAAAGGACAATGATTACCTCATCTCTCATTTTGTGCCATAATGAATAGACACAAATGTTAATGACTTACTTAGCTTTTCTTCCAAATCAGGTTAAAACTTCCAAAGAATATGAAGCAGTCTTCCTAGCTTGTAGTGATTTACAGCTTCGATATTTAGAAATCAAAATTCTTAATTTTGAATTAGTAAATTTTTACACGTGTATAAAAATTTCAAGAGTGCTACAAAAACCATTGTGGAGAAGATAAAATCTCTCAAGTTAAAACACTTCCAAAGGCACTTAAATAAATGCATGAATTTTCCTCATGGAAAACCACACAACTGTGAAACTTAACTCTATGTCATGTCCTTAGACTACCTGAATGAATTAAGAATAATGTATGTTGGAAAATGCACTATGTATGCTATTGATTGTGCACAAAGGAAAGGAAGACTGCTGAAGCCCAGTTACGGAGGGGAGGATATCTCCCCACAGGCAGGCTAAGGGCAGAAGAACACCTTGTCCTTATTAATAGAAATTCACAGTTGTCATTTGAGGACCAATTATATGTGCTTGGGAATGTTCCTGTGGCTGAGCGAGTGGTGTTGTCAGGAACAATTTTTCTGTGATGATCCAAGCATATTTGCATTATTGACTCAACCATATTTAAACACAAATGAAGGACTGCTTTAAAGGCTATGAAATCATGCATGAGATTTTCCTTTCCTTTAAGTATTTCAAAAACTGTATTCTGCTTGTGCGTACATATTTAGGATTTTTATTTCCTATGGATGTCACAAAGTAATTCAGATATAACTAGACATGCACCAAAATAAGGATCTCATAGGAGAACATCCAAGGAAATATTCTTGGAATATTCCTGGTCAAAATAGAGCATATATCCATCTCAGAAACTGTCATTTTAAGATATTTTATAAATATTTTAATTTAGCAAAATAGCAAATATAAAACACACAATTCCAAGATTACTTTAACATTAAACTCCTTTAAAACGTCTTTGAATGCACTCATTTGCATTTATCCTATGGAGAATCCCCTTTGCACCTTGATCTTTGTAGGGTTATACATTTATCAAATAAGAATGTAGTAATTAACTTTGACACAATGATATTAGCTAGTTTTTATTATATTTGGATTTCTCTATTTTGACCATGGTTGCACTTTCTCCCTTCCAGTTTATGTCTCTCCTTCTCCCTCACTCCCATGATCTTTGAAGTGTGCTGTTCTGATCCGTAGGATATTTTTCTACTTAAACATGTCTGCTATAGAAATAATGTCCTCTCCCGGCCCATTGTACCCAGAGGTACATGACATCAACACGATTTCCCACTGCTAAAGCTAACTCTGATCACTTAATGTGGCATTTGTCAGTTCTCTACATTGTAAAGTTAATTACTTTTTTCCTAAACATTATTTGATAGAAGAAAGTCACTAAATTCAGCCCATATTCAAAATCATGATGAAATATTTAATGAGCTACTTTGAAGATTGCTCACTATTCTGTCTCCTTGAAGTTTTGACTATGAATTTTAATATTCATCAGCCTGCAACTTTTTAACTGTAGTACTCTAATGCTGAATTTTAGTTTAAGACATTCTTTTTGCATTTATTTTTCAGAGGTTTTCTGTAGGAAAAATTGTTTCAGTCTATTACTTTTACCCTTTCTATCATTTTAATACATGGATATTTATTTTTGAATTGGTCTTATTTTAAGCAAATTTTCTTCATCTGCTGTCTTTGAAGTTGTTCCGAATTCCCTGTCATTTTTGTAAAACTCTGTTTTAGTCTGATGTAAAATTATGAATTTACAGTTTTATTTTTTCATTGGTGGAACAGTGGGCACTATTTGCTTCTTACTGCCATAGTTTTTAATGACAAGTCTGCTGTCATATCTGTTGTTCTCTCCTGGAGGTAGGACATCATTCTTTTTCTCTCTTGTCTCAGAATTTTTCCTTAGCATTTATTTTTCAGCCATCTGATCACAGTATTTCTTGTCATTTGGGAGTTATCCAGTTGTTGATTTACTCTATATATTTTCAGTAGGTTTATACACGGTTTTTATATTTCAGATATATTTCTAGCCATTATTTCATCAGGTTTTTCATTTTCTTACACTTTCTCTTACTTTCCTATCCCAATAACACAAATGACATGTTGCTGTACTGCTATAGATGAGACGATATCAGTCAATTGCTTTGTTACACCTGCAATCTTGTTGCTTCAGCCTCCCAGAGAGCAGGGATTATAGGAGTTCATTACCATACCTGCTATGGATATCCTTGTGTTTTCAGATCTTGTCTTTAGCCACTGATAACCTCCCTAGATCCATCACTTTTCGCACGGATAGAACTTTTTTTGATTTCTTCTCACAGACTCCACTGTGGTGGATTTTGACCAATGCCTGCATTCTGTCTTCTGTTGTTGTTGTATCCCTGTATTGAGTTTTGTTTTGCATGACGACCTCCTGCCATATACCAAAGTCAACACCACCTGGCAAAGTTTTCTAAGGGTTCTCTGTGAGGTACCAGGTGAGCACTTTGAGAGTTCCACAGGGAAGAGCCACAGAGCACAAGACAAAGAAATCCGCCTTTGTTTCTGGTTGGTTAGAACTATATGCCTTTTTTTGCAGTTCCTGCTTAGTCTTTACAATTTCAATATGAATTTTCTGCCGGAATCTCACCTGATTTTACAACTTCCGTGGTTTTCTGTCCAAAACTAAGGCAAACAAAGATGGAGGATCTATCTCTTTCTTCAGGGTAAGCCCCGCCCTGATTTCACAGAAGATATTTGGCCTTCAGTTCTCTAATTGTTTCAAGAAAATCTAAGATTTTATAAATTTTATATTCTTTTCTAGAAGTAAAGCCAACAATTTTTACAGTTTATTTTTCAAATTCTGATTTGAAAATGGTTTTAATTTCACATTCAAATTTCAAAAACCTGAAGAGCACTGTTCCTCAACTTAGAAGTGGCAAAAATGCTACACCAGTTACAGTAAAGAAATCAAGAAGTGAAAACATGGGATTATGACATTTATGCTTCGTCTCTTCTCAAAGACAACTCATTAATATTAGTAAGTCGAACACATTAATCAAATGAGTCACTATAATTACATAGAGTTAAAAAAATTAAGACCAACTTTAAAGGAATCTATGAGACATGTATGTACATGGGTTAAGCAAAATACTTGGGTGTTGTGTTTAATTTTACCCTGTAATAGCAACCATTTTTGTTAGACTGGTAAAATAGTAAGATTTAAATTGGTAATTTGTTTTTACAAATGTAGAAAATAGTAAAATGCAAATAAAGATAACTGAGTAATCTCTGTAAATCACACTATTTCACACATACAAAAATTTAGCAATGTCTCTCTTTAGACTTAATTAGGAAAAACACAAAAAAATTTATGAAGACATATATAATTAAAATGTAACATTCCAACATATTTTCTAATACAATAGTTCATGAATATTATGAAACACAGGCATAGCAGATACAAAATTGATTTGGGTAACTTACCCAATGTTATCTTTCCGAACAACTTTAGAGTTGTTTTCTCTCTTGATCAAACACATTTTCTCTCAAATACAATATTGCAATTACAGGCCAAGCATGAAAATGTCTGTGCACTGTACCAGTGCCAATGAGTAATCTCCTGTTTGGGGCTATAAACATTTCAGTTCAGCTGTTCAATACATGTTTACATAAGCTTACGTCTTCCCACTCAATAACATTTCTAAAAGAGCACAGCTCAGTAAAAAATTGAAGAGGGAATGATGAGTGGAAAACAAGTCTATTCTTAACAAGCTATAATCAAATCATTATATGAAGCTCTATTCTCTTCTCTGCATTTGATATGATAGTCCTTCAAAAAAAAAAAAGAAAAAGAATTTTTGACTAAAAGTTGACAAATACTGTTACAATTTAAATACAAATTTCGTGAATTTAAAAAAATAGATACTGAATCATAAGAAAGGAAGATTACTATTGACATTGTCAGTTGGTTCTATAAAAGGTTTTGTGTCTAGATACACATTACATAGATTATATGCTATCCAATTTATTTATTTTTTATTATTTTTATGCTACTCAATTTAATTTAGTTTCCATACCTTAAAAATCACCAAAATTTCTTTAGGATATAATAACACAAAATTGCAAACCCAATATTTAAGATATAAAGAAGATAGATTTGATATAAAGATAAATATCATGAAATAAAAGAACTCCCAATAATATATTTTTTACATGTAAGTTGACTTTTTGCCTTATGATATCATGTTGCACACTCACCAGGAAATCAGTAGTCAGAGATAAAATCTTTGTTTTGATTTCAACGCAGTATTACATTACTTCACAAAACATAAAACATTTCATTAATGGCATTTCTCATTTTTAAAATATTTCCATTCTATCTTTGTCTAAGATCCATTCTTTTTATGACAATATCATTACATATATCCTCAAAACTTTTTCAAATGTCAACTAATGTATATTTCTCTTCCTAGAACAAATTTTACATTAAATTAAAACTTATCTGGTAAATTGAAAAGTTTAATTGTTTTCTTTTACAATTGGGTTTAGTTTGGAAAACTTTCTTCTGTGTCTAAGACTTCAAGAGTTTTATTTGTTTTATCCTCCAATCAACTGTTTCTGTTTTAATATTTATGTCATTGATCAGTTTTGATTTTTTATCAGTGCATGATCTTGATTCAATCTTCCGTTTATATACAGTCAATTTTACCAGCACCAGTTGTTAAACAGACTATTTGTCATCTGGCCTAGAACACATTATGTAAATTTCCAAATTCAATATTCTGGCCTCATTCATCAAAGGTGAAATGGTTTAATATGTCTAGGGTTGTTTCTTCATCTTCTCTTCTGTTATATCGATCCACATTTCTGTTTTTGTCCCAGTGCCATACTGTTTTATAGCTATAACTTTAAGTATAATTTGAAATCCAAAATTGTGGTGCCTCTCCCTTTGATATTGCTACCAAGATTGGTTTTGTTACTCTGGATCCCTTCTGGCTCCACATAAATATCAGGATATAATTTTTTTCTAATTCTGTGAGGAGTGATTTTGCTATTGTAACTGGCATTGCATTAAATTTATGTTTTCTGGTAATATGGTCATTTTGAGAATATTTCTGCTCACCCAGAAAAAAGGTACATCTTCCTACTTGTAGATATCATCTTGGTGGTGTATATATAAATTATATGAGTTTTATGGTCTATATATTGTCCCTCCTTTGAATTGTGTAGGAATAGCTTTGATCACAGGAAAGCCAAATTATAAAACATCCATTGAAGAAATGATAACGGTTATTTTAAAAAATATTGCTGAAGGGAAGAGGAGTTACCTTAGGTGCCTGTATACGATGTACATATTACTTTTGGAATTCTGTCCTTCCAGATCAAATGATTGCTGTTCTAAAGTGATTTTAGTCGTGGTTGTTCCAAGCTTTCTGTTATACATATGCACAGTGGAACAGTGGATGTCAGTGAATGATGTCTCCTTAAGCAGGGATTTGAATTTGTTTTTGAACCGCTACAGCAAATGTAACTGTTTTTTTTTCTATTTATTGCCTTCACCACCAAACTGACAAATGTTCCAGTCCTTGAGAAAAGATGGTGTAAACCAACCTACCAGCTCCAGTGTTAGTGTGAGTATCTTTCAGTAAATGTTTCCTCCATGTTTTTGTTTATTCTCATTCAATGACAGTGCAAATGTACGGTAAGCTATTGTGTAATTCTAAAACTTAGGGTGACTGCTTCTGAATTTTTCAGTGAATTGCACCTGTTGAGAAAAATATTTCTAGCAGGAAGCCACTTAAAATTTTCTCCAAGGAAAAAACAAAAAAGTACCTGAAAATACTCAGAGGAAAGCTAAACCATATTACATTTTAATTTTAAATACCTATACTCATTGGAAAAATGGTTTTATAGAACACATTTTTAACTGGATCAATGAATATCTCTTGTATTAGCTGTTTATCTTTATGAAAAATACTGAACACAGGCTATTCATGAAAGAAAAATGTTTATTTTGGCTCTTGATTCTGCAGGATCAAGTCTGACTTTGTGTCTTAGTTTGACTCTTTGGCAAAATTTAGTATACCATGACCAGAGTGCCTCTTAGAGTATGTACACACATCTTGAGCTATGGGAGAGGAAGGCGAAGGGGCAGAGGAAGGGGAAGAGGAAGAGAATGAGGAAGATGAAGAGAGAGAGGAAGGGATTTTAGTGTAACAAAACACTTAAAAGGCAACTTCTAGTGGCCTCAAGACTTTTCTGTGACCACATCACCTACTAATACCATCACCCTAGGGTGAGATTTTTACTCTGAACCTTTGCCTGACATTCATTCAAACCAGAACATTTTATCACCAGAATTGTAAAACACTGGGGGGATTTTCATTTTTTCAGCCAATGAACAGTTCTGGAAAATACTGTTACTAAATAGGTAAAAGTACACATAAATTTCATTTTATAAAATGTTAATGAACAACACTATAAATCTCGCAAAAAATTCAATGTCTAGGAAAACACTAGAATTTAAATATTTTTGAAAGAAAAAAGGTACTATGAAGATATTTCACCAGTAGAATTTATCATATAAGCTCTTTAGATATATTATCTTTCAACTGAAATTATTAGTTCAATTTTTTTAATTTCACACTTTGCAACAATATTATACAAATTTGATGATGGCTGTGGGTGTTTTTCATTTAAAAAAGAAATTTACCTAATCACATTGAAAATGGATTTATTAAGAAAAATATATCCTTTCCTCAGCTGCTGCCAGGATACTGCATTCTTCTGAACCAGCTAAGGCTGCATGGGATGAGGGCCTCACTCCATCTGGCAGCTGGCACCACCCAGGATAGCCCATGCCATGGCATCTGTCTTCTAGGTCGTCTTCATCTACTCAGGTTAAATCTTGCAGCAGGGTGAGGTGAACCTCATGAAAGATAAAATCAACACTTTCCTTAAAGGAGCTGCTGTCGAAGTTGAAACTTTGTGGACTGGCTGGATTTGCAAAGGCACCAGAGAGTGCCAATATTGCCAGCCTCATCTGCAGTGCAGGGACTGGCAGACTCACTCCTGCAGCTGGGGCTGCACCTGCAGGAAACCCTGTCCCCTCCCCCGCTGCTGCCCAGCTGAGGTAAAGAAGATAGAAGCCAAGAAAGAATCTGAAGAGCCTGATGACCACATGTGCTTTGGTCTTAGTGCCTGAACCTCATTTTGTGACATTGTCAGCAAAAGCTGAATAGCTGTAGAAGACAATGTAAAAGAATAAGGGAAATCCACTTAACATGGCAAAGTTAATTGGGGCTAAGAAACAGATTTTTGTACATGAATACACAGAGTACTTTACTTACTTACTTTATTTTTAAGTTGTTGCTCATTTTAGAAACCAGGAATGTTTTTGAAAAATTGTTTACCACACTGCCAAGATGTATTCCTCTTTAGAAATAATGATATTCTTGAAAATGTAATACAAATATTTACTATAATCTCCCATATGACAAAGTATTTCAATCATAAAATTGAAAATTTCAAAAACAGTCAATTTGTTTTAATTTTATTCTCCCTTTTTACTTTTGAATGTGTCTCCATTTAGATGAGAGGCTGTAAAAATGGTCCTCATTTGTCATTCTCTTTTAGGTCCTCTTTTCACCATCAGTGCTGGAGTAGAAAAGGACATTCACAGAGCTAACTAGGATCCTATTTTAACTGACTGAGTCATTGAGATGTTCACTTTTGTTCTGGATGCTTTGGGGAAAGTTCACTGGAGTAGCAGAAGGGAAAATCATGATTGAGGAAAAGCAAGACCTGGCTGGGAAAAGCTGAGCTGGACTTCGTCCTATCCCAGGCTCAGCTTCAGAACTGCGCTGCCTCACACCTGAGTGAAATAGCTGAATGCACATCTGTGACAGGAAAAGCAATTCATCTTAGTTAAATTCAAGGGTAATGGACATTTCTGCAGAAGTATATAGGCAGTATGCCATGAAACTGTGATAACTTGCAAACAAAACTACAGCAAGTCAGGCGAGAGGTGAAAAATCAGAAGTTGTCACCCATTTTAGAGGTTATTAATGAGCACCTCATGTGGATTAGGAAGCAGATAGAAATAGCTGAAAAACTATACTGCCTTGTATACTGAATGCTATATGAGAATATATCCAATATAGAAAGACATTTATCATCCAATAGAGAAATTATGAAGGTAATATATGAAAATTAAAGAAATTAAACAAAATAAGAACAATATTTATGAACACTCTAATCTTACTTCTGAATGATGATAATAAACATTCTCCTCTGGTGGGGCATTTAGCTGAGATTTTAATGATAGTATAAAGTATTTTATAACATTTTTGTCAGAGCAGCATGGTTCTACTTTACCAAGGACAAGATCACCACCAGCAATACTCAAGACTGTGATGCATCTACTCTGTTGTAAGAATTAATACGCTTAGCACTCAGATCTCACCTCTAAGTAGAATGCTTAGGGTTTTCTATTTCTAACTAACTTCAGGCATACAAATGAGGAATGATATTCTTAATTTCTTCGTAGCAGAGTACAATATAATCGCCATGTATAAGAATCTTTCTGACCTTTTAAGAGAGAGACAAATTGTGCATTGCTAAAGAGCTAGAAGAGTAATAGTAAAATTTACTTACAAGTAGCAGAAAGGTAAGACATTGTTCTTAATCTGCTCAGAAGAACAAAGTTCTATTTTGCAGTATCCTGAAAATAAGACAGCTGAATGAGAGATAATAACATGTTTTGTGTGAGAATGTGCTTTAGGAAGATTCAAGTCTCTGTAAATGAAACACATCTAGTAAGAGGACAAATTTAGCAGCAAAATACAGACACTGCTGACAAGTATTCAGATAAGTAAAGGGTAGAAGCAGTTTTTTTAAAAAAAAAACCTAAAACCTTTTTATTTTGAGATTTGAGTGAGAAGGTATGACTCATGCAAGTTAGAAAAGGCTGAAGGGAGAAAAGCAAATGGGCATGACTGCTTCACATCCAGGGGTCAGTGCTAAAACCATCCCACTTCTGTGAAGATACATAAATGACCAAAGTTCTGAGGTGTGTATGGAGGATAAATGTATGAATACATGCAGAAGAATCTTGTCAATTCCAAAGGATTAGAGCCCCAGCACTCCTTTTCTACTACTCCTCTGATGGTAAGAGCTGGGAAGAAATCCTAAGACAACACTTAGTAGCCAGAGTTTCTTATTACAGTATTTACAGGAAGAAGGACAACTTTTTTCAAAGTCTGGAGCCCATGGAATTGACAGCAGTATGCAAGAGAAATTCCTTTTGAAATCTTCTGTTTGATATTTACCAGAGAAAATGCACATGATAGAAATATATTTTAAAACAATCCCTGAGAAAGGTGATTCATGTATCCCTCAGTGCTCAATGGGTAATCTTCAACATAAGGAGATTATATACATTTTTTCCAACCATGGATCAAGCTACATCTTTGTGAGAAGATCCATCCCACAAAAGAAATTGAACTTTGTAAAAGACTAGAAAAATGCTTACATCCAAGGTAAAATATCAGCATTTGGCAAATGATTCTTAGGCACTAAACATTTGCCTTTTAGAAGAGTAAAAATAAATGGAGTGATTACAGCTTCTGTTCATTTCATGGAAGGCACGATCAGGATGCTGTGAGATAATATATGAAGGTGAGTGTGAGAAAATAGCTTGACTCAAGTTTTCAATAATGTTCTTTTGAACAGTGATCTTAAAGCAAAAATATGAGGGCTCCATGGAATTTAGTTAGGGACGATGCAAAAAGAGGTGTGATTCTGTGATTCTGCACCAACAGGTTAGAAGAAGACATCGGGCTAAGACATGACTCTATTGACTGAGCAAGAGCGAGGCCAATGTGGAGGAAACAGATCCAAGTCTAGAAACTAAGAAGGCCAAGAAGGTTAAAGAATAAAGAGGCTTCAAGATACATTTAGGGCTTTTAGGCCAAGTTGGTAGTTTCTCGCTTATTTTTCTTCTTCACTTGTTTCCTAATACCTTTTGATATGAATTTTCTCTTTAGAAAATGTGTCTTACAGAGTACTGTAGCATGTAGGTGCGTGGCTTTTCTTGAATCAATACTATTTGGCTCTCAATAGTCTTTTTAGGAGAGATATACTTAATTTTACAATAATTCTCACCAATAAGTCTTCAACAATTGTTTCTCTATTATTGCCTCTCTGGTCCTTCTCCAAAAAGTACCAAGTATCTTAAGGAATTTCTCAAGTTCTCATTCATGAATGCTGTATCTTTTCTTTCTGGACTTTCACTCTGGAAGACAAATTTAATTATTATTTCAGAATTGGCCCAATTTAAGAATTGTATTGAACATGGCAATACTAACAGCTTTTTCTACAAAAAAATTCTATTTGACCTTTAACTGTACATCATTTTGATTTGTACAGTTATGTGATGTTTAGGAGCTCTTCTATTTTAGAAATATAAATACATTCACTTTAAAATCATCGTATTCTTTACATTAAATTGCTTTATAAATTAATTTATAAATAAATTAGGGGTTTCTTTTTGACTTTTTAAACATTGTTTCTCCTTTCTTGGTTTGACTCTTTCAATGTATTACTCATGAAGAAAGATTTTGGTTTCCACCTATTTTGTCTTTGTTTGAAATCATTATGCACCTCTTTCCAACTTGGGATTTGACTGTTGCCTACCTGCTACCCTGGACCTCATGATCTTGGGCTGCTGTGCAGAAGTAACTGAAAAAGAGCTCATGTCTACTACCCTAAGCCAAACTTTAACGGCTGCCTCTTCCTCTTGCGCCCCAGATGAGCAGTATCTACAAACTCTATAGCCATAGGGCTCAGTTCCAGATGGTTTATGCTTTTTGTTCCTGGGTGCGTCAAGTTCTTTGGCTTGCACTTTAAAATCGTGAACTTGGCTTTGGTTCCTGGCATTACATGCCCACTTATCCATCAGAAATAAAGCTCCTCACACCTTGCCTGTTTCTGGAATTCTAATTCAGCAAGTTCACAGGTTTAGACTTTATTTCCTCATAATAAATTGAAAACTTGATCTTGTTTTGGAGGATGCCCAAAGTCACAAATACAATGTAATATGAAATTGAATCATTTTCTGTCAGGGAGTATATAATCCAAATTACATTTTAAAAAAATTTCTTGTGCAGCTGCATCCAAAATGAGTCAAAGAGGCTAAAATAGAAACAATAATGGGAATATGAAAAAGAAAGGCAGCTACTCTAGGACGTGAAAAGAAACAATTATGTGAAATGTGGTAAGTTTAACTGACCTCAGGGCTTAGAATAGTAATAGCCTTAGTCTTGATGAAAGGGTTATTAGTTATTATTAGAAATCACAGAGTAAAGCGGAGAATTCATGGTTCCTTTCTCTTTATTCACTTTTTATTATGTTTCAGTGTAGATGCTCTTGACTGTTCCCCACCCTTTCTTTGTAAAATTTCGTATGGATATATTTCATTTGTATTTTCAGATTGAGTTAATCATGTTATTGTGTCCTAAGTTGTTCTTTTTATTTTCTAAGACACAGAATGATGTGATTAAATTCCTTTCTGATAATTACAGAAATCCATAAAAGATATATTTTAAGGTATATTTGCATTTTATCAATTGTAGTATTGCTAAATAAGCAAGAAAATTGAAAATAAAATGTGGACATGGAGAACTGAATAGGTCCTCAGTGTGTAGAGTCATGGTTGTATCTAAGGTACCATCCTGAAAAAAATTTAAAAACCTATCTAAATTTTATACTTATAGCACTTACATAAACCAATCTGAAAACAAAAAGTTGAAATATGTACATATGTTCAAAAGAAAAATTATTTATGTAACTGAGTTTAATACTTAGTTCCTTCGTCTTTTGCAAGCAGTGAAAATGCTAAGGAAACAAAAATTTAAAGAGAGATAAAAGGAGTGCAAAGCCCTCATCTGTACCTTTCAAAATAAGCGTCATGCAATCGCGATCTACATTTCACAGCTGTGGCCATATTTATTTAAGGAATATGATTATGCATACTTTCATAGCAGACTAGAATATTATGGTATAATAAACACTTCACAGGTCACCAGAGTAACCCCAATCAATCTGCAAAAACAATAGATTTTTAAATTGCTTTAAGGCATTTAAAGAAATACAGAAGAGAAAAGGCAATATTAAGTTTTATAATTGTCCTTTCAGTTCATTAGAACTGTAATCATTCTCAACAGCAAATACTGACTACAAAATATCAAAGACCTTGAGGAAAGCTTTTTATAAAGAAATAAAACTGGGGACCACATTTTATGCCAAGATGAGTTTATTTAATATTTTAATACAGTAAAGTGAAAATTTCCAAACACATCAGTTGCATAGCTAACAATTGTCAGTCTTCTCCACTGACCCCCTCGCCCTTCTGCCTTGTCTCCCCATCTCTGGCAAGGTAATTATTCCTGGGGATAAAAGTACATAAACTTAGGGTCTCTCTATACTAACAAGTTGGTTTCTCCAACCTCTTCTCAATAGCATCTCCCAAGGCTTAAGACAGAACTTTTCAATTTGCACATCTGCCCTTCACAGAACCTAAACTGTAAGCAGCAGCCTCAGATCAAAAGCCTCCTGCTGGAGGTGGAAAACTTTTGCGGATTGTAATTGAACTTCTTTCTTCCCAGGTACTGCACAAATCCTTCCCGCAAGCTCAGGAGGAACTTTACATTTCAAGGACAAAGGAGAAATCTCTCTGTGTAGTTACTGCCTAATATCAGTTAAACTTCTGCTATTTTTGTCTCAGGTTATGTTCCTGGAGTTCTGATCCTTTTGAACTGTGTGAACACTATAATTTCTTCAGTGATGAACTGCATATTACACCCATATCTATACCTATACCTGCATTATTGAACTGTTTCCTTTGTGATGTATGTGTTAAATTGTCATTTTCTCTTATTATTTCATTTATATGTTTAGATACGTTTAGAACATATCTAAATTCCTTCCTTTTTAAATAGTTATTTAAATGAATTTATGCCTATTTATATATAAAATCTACTTTGTATGTCAACGAAGTAACATGCATCAAATTTAAAGCTTAAAACAAAGCATGAATACTAAACCCTAACATTACACACATGGAGTTAAGGAGAACAATGGGTTCCCCCAAATACCCAGATCTGAATTCCTACAGACTGTGGGTCCGGTGTGTTGCACGACAAAACATAAAACTAGATAAAACTAAATTTACTGTATAGCTTAGAATAGGGAGATTATCCTGGTGGGTCCAAGATAATTCTAGGTGATCTTTAAGGTACAAATGTGAGGCAGAAGAGGAGGAGGTCAAAGCTGGAGAGAGATTATGGAGACGCTATGTTGCTGGCTTTGTAGCAGGAGGGAAGGACGCCACTCTGACAGAGTAACATTTTACGCTAGAAAAGAAAAAACAACTGAATTTTATCTATGGTCTTCAGAAAAGTACAGTTCTATCAACACCTTTATGTAAAAACAATATTTCTAACCTATGATACTGTAAGATTTTCATCTTTGTAATCCACTAAACTTGAGATAATTGCTTATAGCAGCACCATGAAAGTAAAACTAATACATATGCACTAGAAATAAACATTTCAAAAACTATAAATGGTATTGTTCTTTATGTGATTCAGTTTGGCAATTCATCCAATTTTCTTACCGACAGATCATAATGTGTAAGTATATTTTCTCATCTTACTGGATTTTATCTACTCCCAGACGTGATGTGTCCAGTAAGACACTAACAGCAGTGACCAACACCTCCTTCAAGACAGGCTCCATTGAGACACTCCTCACTTCCCCCAAACCAAATGCAGAGGAACCTGAAATCCCGCAAGATGCCATAATATAAGAGGTTGGATTTCGCATCACTGCATAGGAGCAGAATCTTTACCCCTTTCTCTACTGTTGACATAATATGTAGCTGTGTGAAGCCCCAGAATACGGTGTTATGTGACTGATATCCAGTGTTAATTTTGCCCCTCCCCTTTCTTTTCACAGGCAACCCCTAGTCAATATACATTGAAAAGTAAACTGCCTGCAAGTAACTTTTAAGACTTCTCACATATTGCTACAATGGAGACCTATTGATCAGATTCCATGAAAATTTCACCACGCAATTCACTGATTCTGGAGGTTTTATTGTAAGATAAACTATAATGCAATACATTAATTCTTTTTATTAGTAGTATTGTTGTATATAAAAACATATACATGTATATGTGTACATGTGCATGAAATATAAATATGTACAGAATATACTTGGATAAATATATATAGAGAGAGAGGAAGTGAGAGAACATAGATATTTGGAGTACATATAATACATGGATATATTCATATATAATCTGTATATTCAGAATATACATATGTATATATATCATGTATATAGAAAGGGGGATATATATTTGAAAAACAGCTTCACAAAATCTGAAATGGTTACACTATAATCAACCACAGATCCCAAAACTAATGAAAACAGTAAATAATAAAATTATACTTCATAATAACATACATTTAGATACTTTACCAAGATGTTTCCCAAATTCTTGTTCAATATTATCAGATTACAAGTCAGTAGCAAAAAAATGTAAATTACCTCGAGTTTACTTGTAATTATTGTA
The DNA here is from genome assembly GCA_004027595.1 of Dinomys branickii. Taxonomy (NCBI): domain Eukaryota; kingdom Metazoa; phylum Chordata; class Mammalia; order Rodentia; family Dinomyidae; genus Dinomys; species Dinomys branickii. The sequence continues at coordinate 113,057 of PVLD010004797.1, forward strand.
ATTATAAAGCATTATTAGAAAAAAATCACAATGTGTGTGGTGGTTAATTGCTTAATTGTCAATGTGAGTGGGGAACGCCCCACAGAACTGAGTCCGCATGGTTCTAGGCACAGAAGACCAACTTTCAGGAGGACTGTGGTCCAGTCAGTATGAAGAGAGAAGGAGGGGGAAAGCTTCAGCTGATCTTCCTTGGACGAGCTCCACTGAGTCTTGTTTTCTACAGATGAGCTCCGCTCTTCCCTTCGGAGAAGCTCTGCTCCTTGATTTGCCCTTGGATACCATCCCCTTGGCTTCTGCTGCACATGCTTCAGCTTTCAGCACCAGTCTTTCAGCCTGCTGGAGCAGACGCTTTGCTTCTGCAGTATACAGAAAGATACCTTATTTGTTTCATTATTTTAAAATATTCATGTCTATGTATAATATTAACGTTTAAATCTTGGTTCCTTGATATCCCCAGTTATCTTGAGACAACTGGGGACCCTGGTTGGGAAAATGAAGCCACCTACAAAAACTTAGATATCCAGCTTGGGGTGGAAAGGAAGGAATGTGAATAACTTAAAAATGATCATAGAAAACATTACAGGATTTAAGGATGAAGACAGAAACAATGAGTTAAGATACATGGGTTGATTTATTCCGGAAACTGAAAACTACAACGGAATGTAATTTCCTCTACAAATCCAGGGAGAACATACAATTTAAAAGTTTAATTTTACACTAGTGACACTGATGTATTTCTCATAAACTATAGAGTTGTAAATAAAATTTTTGTTGTTTAAATCAACAAATTCAAAAAAAATTCAAAAAATAAAAAAATAAAAAAAATAAATCAACAAATTCGTGCTGCTCTAGTTAAGCAAAAATGGAAAACCAGCATAACTGCTACCCATAAACTTGACATATTTATAGAATACCTGTGTCATAATTGATGCAGCTTGTATTTCTAATAACAGTGCTCTGTAATTCTGTCCTTATGAAAAGTTTTCTCCATCTTTTAAAAGTGAATTTCTCAGTAATTTAAAATTGTGTTACTTTTTCTTTCTCATGTACTGAGACAATTATTTTAAAACTATGTTATTTTCTGTTAACGTAGGAGCATCCCTGAGGTTACACAAAGGTTCCAGAAGTGAATACCAAATAAAAATATTTTAGGTACGTTAATTTTGTTCTCCTAGTAGAAAAGCATTTCATTTTAATTTGAAATATATTATTTTAAAAAATTAGAGGATTTCTTTGAATTACATTTGACACACCATTAACTAGCGTCTCATGGGGCTTCTGTTGCCAGACTTGCCTGGGGTTAAAGACAACATATTTCAGTTTATATAATATTACCTATAAGTTGTGATAACTGTCACTGAATATGTTTGTGGCTTAAATTATTATTTTCAATTTCACTAATTTTTATTTATAGTTGACAGCACTTGTATTCCCAAAGCAATATTTTACAGTTTTCATATTTAATTTTTCATGGTAGTGAATAAATTACAAATTTGCACTCATAGATGATAGCAATAATCAATGCATATATTTTTTCCATAATTTAAATTATTGCTATTTATTACATGAGTTTGTAAAATTTTATGTAAATGACATGGAACATACAGTACTTTATGGTGTATAAGGACATTTAGATCATCTTTGAATTTAGTAAAACAACTGTTAAAAATATGTGTGTAACATTTAAATAACTTGATTTTTAAATATTCTCTAGAATGAAATCTATAACTCTCCATAGAGACATTTAGCTTGATTTTCTTCTAGTCTCCTGTTTTTCTCTTGTGTGCATTCTCATAATTGTTCAGTATAATTTGCAGGGCGCTAGATCGCTATATAACATTCAACTATTGATTTGCATTTGTCTTTGCTTTGGAAAAATGCCTGTGAAACAGATATAAAATCAGTCTACTTATGTTTCTTTGATGTTACCAAAATCACTGAACTCAAAATTATAACACTGAAGTGTCTGCTAGAGTTCCATGTATGTAAATTTCACTACTATACATAAAGAAGACTAACTTGCCATGAAATATACTGATGTGAATTCTTTAATAAAAGACCAGACAACACAAATTTATAACTTGGACTATAGAAGCTGTTATATACTCCTATATAGCACATTTATAACGAGAGGGATTGTTTTAACAAAAGGTATATATTTTCATTATGGCTGTCTTTTAAGATTAATCCAAAAATACAGAAAAAATATGTAAAAATATTTTAACATCAATCTCAATTCAGAACTTACTCCAAACCTTGCTGAATGTAAGTAAGATGGAATGTACATTAATGAAGGAGATGTAGAACCAAAGAACTTCTTCCTTATCTTTTTGCCTCGTTGATCCTACTGTTTAACATACATAACAATCTCATAGTACCAGTGTGAAAGAGCTACGCAGAATATCACCAACACAACAGTGTTGATTTTATCATTTGAAACTCAAAATATAAATATTGAATTGGTTTGAAACTGTATGTACCCTAATATGTTCCATTTTTAATCCCCTGTACCCAGACACATGTAATATCTTTATTTAACACAGTTAATTCTAATTAAAAGAATCTTCCTTTAGATTGAAGCTATTTTACAGAATGCCGAAAGCCAGAGCATATATTTTCCATGATTGCTGTACATAGTAAGTAAAAACTAAGTTGTGGCCTATAATAGTTTATGTCTCTTCAATATTTTTGATGACTGATCACAAAACATTATATATATATATATATATATATATATATATATATCGCATTCAGGATTAAAGTTAATTTTTCTATCCTATATTCCGTGAGTCATGATCCTTGTTTCCTGATGTGATAAAATACTGCTTCATTTTTTGATTAGTACATATTTGCAGGGTGTACAGCATATACTCCCCTATTCTTGTTTCTTTTAAGAAGAAAGGAAATGCCAGTGGTCAGGTAGTAGTGTATTCACCCACAAATAAAGAGCAAACACATTAATATATACACAGGCAGTGTTGGACACTTAATTCCTTAACACGTTTTCCCACTTTCTTTGAAAATGTTCTGCCTGAAAGGGTGCATGTGTATATATTTCAAAATAGGTAATATTTCATTTCAGTTTCCTAATTCAAGATCACATAAGAACAATTATCCATTTATACATTCTCTTCTCATTCTTATCAGCTTGTTCTAATCCTCTTTCAATTTAGTCATTCAGTAAATACTTACTTAATGATTAGTAATTGGCAGTGACTTCAGACAGACACAAAGAATCAAAGCAAACAAGATCTATCTGCACAGATCTATCTGGCGATATAACATTATATAACATAGGATAGAGTGGTAAAATAAGTAAATTTTATAAATAATAAAAATTTGTGTATATCACAAGGTAATTATTTGTTAAGAAAGTAGCACAAAGATATAAAGAAGCAGGGAAGAGGCAAGCATTGGGGTTCTTTAGTGCATTATCTAGGGTATTCATTTTGGCATTAGGACCATGACAAAGACTTAAACAATCAGGGAATTAACTAGAGAGATATTGTTGGAAAAAGATTCCAAGGATTTAGGGTATCCAGTGTAAAATTGGGGAATGGTTTGTCTGGCCAATGCACCAAATCAATAACAGCCCAGGTAGCTGGCAGAGTTGAGCAAAAGTGAAATTAGAGGGAAATGAGATCAGGCAAGTAAACGTGAATGGCACTTGGAGGGATCACAGAACATAATGATTTCACTTTTCATGAAATTAAACAGCAAGTAGCTGCAGGGCGCTCTCAACAAAATACTGCAGTGAGCTGGAGGATAGTTGATGGTGGTTTGGAGAAGGTAATAGGATTAGGGAGAGTGAGATGCTTTCAGACTCTATGTAAATTTTGAAAGTGGTACATTTGGGGACTGGGGTGTAGGTGAGAGAGAAAGAAATGAGAAAGAGATAGGAATTACTTCAAATGAGCAACTGGGAGGATACAGTGCCAGAAATGAAGTAGCAAAATGTCATGGAAATTGAAATCTGAAGGTTGTGGTTGTCAGGTCAAGAGATGATGACATAGGTCTAATTGCAGATACAAAGGAGAATCAGAGGGTACATGAAACACTGCAAAATTTGAATCATTGAGAAAGAGAAAAAGAAGACTCCTGCTAAGGAGAATTAGAGAAAGCAGTAGCAGTTTTTTCTTTTCAAAGTTTGTTGTTCTGGAAGACAAAGAAAGAGTTTTAAAGGCAAAGAAATGATCAGCATTGCCAAATGATGTAGACAGGTTACGTAAGAGCAGATGGAAATCACTGGGGTTAGCCCTTGGCATTCATGAATGATGCAGTGGAGAGAAATCATTAATGGAGCAAAAAGAAAGAAGTAATTAAAGTCAGCAAATACAATATTTTTAGAAGTTTGGCACAAAGAAATGGGAGAATACCTGGAGGGCACAATCAAGAAAGGAACATTTAAAACTATTTTCATATGGGAGAAATAGTATTCAGTGCTGACAAAATGATAGAGGACAGAGGAAAGTATTGATAACTAATCTGTGGATCCATTTGTTAATAGAATTTTTATTCCAGCTGGTGCAGGTTTTCTCACTGAGGTAGCAGCAAGGCCGTCAGTTAAGAATAAAGGTAGGAAAGTAGTGCGGGATTGGGGGGCTGGGGATATAGCTCAGTGGAATAAGCGCTTGCCTAGCAAGCGTAGGGTCCTGAGTTCGATCCCCAGTACCGCAAAAAAAAAAAAAAAAAAAAAAAGGAAAGTAGTGCGGGACACTGTGAAGTAGACATCTCAGGAGCCCAGTGACATGACTGGGCCCAAGACACGCAGGAGGACTGTAACGTCAGGAGCCTACTTGAGCCTCCACATTTAGTGAGGCATCAATGCTCAACTCAAAGTGGGATTTGTTTGTCTGCACGTAGTGCATGCTTGGTGCATAGATACAGGTAGAGAGTAGGCAGATAATTACATGTAACTAGGAATGAGGTTTTGCTCAATGAGAAAAAGGAAGTTAACAAAGAATAAGGATGTGCTCTACAGAGTAGTTATACTGCCTGACAGTGAACATTTCTTCTGGGTTATGGTGCTTTCCTCACAAAAGCCCACCCTACGTTCTCCACGGTGTACTTTTAAAAATCTTTTATTTTCCTCTTTTAGTCAGTCCAAGGCTGCTCTGCATAGCCGATTTCTCCCTCACTCTTACTTTTCTAAGTAAACCTCCAAACTTAATACACAAAAATTTCATCTGGGGAGGAAGAAGATGAAGCACATTAAAGTGATTCCTGAGAGGATGTAGGATAGATGTCTGAGAGAAGGAGTGAGCAGCAGTCTATAGCTCACAGATCACACACGCACAATCATCTATTAAGGCACAAAACATATTATTAAAATGCAGCCATGTCCGTTGTTGGCCAGTGTGCAGGACTGCTTTACACTACACTGCCAAACAGCATAGGGCCCACAAACGCTAAAATATTTGCTACCTGGACCTACGGACCTCATCAGACTTTTGTGGATGGCAGATATTTTTATGTTATGACTAATTTCTTCATGTATGTACAATTTTCTGTCTTTATAAATACAAAATTCCTCTCTGTATTCCACAAACATAGTATTTCTGGCCAAAAAAGAATATTTGTATGGGGAGGTTGACTCCGTCCATATCTTTAGGGGAAAAACGCTCTAGCGTCACAGTGGTCAGGATCAAAAACAAGCAGCAGCGCCCACACCTCCTCTTCAGTTGAGCTTCCAAGACTGCTAGAAACTCTCTGATAATCATCCCGAAAGGGATACTTCTGAAGAGTTCTTTAAGCCACATCACTCTGCAGTGACGATTACTATTGTCAACCTTGGTATACACATCGGGTGTCCCACTGAATTTTCTCTGCCCCAGTTAAAGCTGAGCATTGCCAGAAGTGTACAGAGGGCTTACACAATGATAGCGGACAAGAAGTAACTTTAAGAAAATACTGATCTTGCAGGGAAAAATTTTAAAAATTTAAAAAAACTCACTCCAATCTCTTGTGTATTTCAAATATTATAGTGTATTCATAGGAAAAATGTTTACTATTTTGCCTTTGTGTGTATACATACACATCTGTATAAAATACTACCATTATAGATGACATTCTTTAAAAACACCTACTTTGAACGTAGCCCTTATTGTCTCTCAGAGATTCAGTACTGTACTGTGATTTTTAACAGGAATTGCCCAGCGTTGCCTTGTTAAGCCTTGAATGAGGCAGTCTGGGTATTATTATCTTATTAGTTTATTATATCTCTTTTACTGTCCCTTATTATGTTTTCAATCATCAAATCACCAAAAGTGTATGTTAAACTCAAGTGAAACATCACAATGCTAAGAAAATTAATAACTGGCTTAGTTTTAACCACATACAGGATCCTAATATCATCAGTCCTAAGATCATGTTTCCCTGCAGTCTTTCCTCGGAGTCTATTTTCGCAGGGAACCTAGGATAGGAGAAAATTATCTAATAGTTTGTAGTTCTTCAGAAGACACAAAGTGAATTATATCTATAGTTAAAAACTGTAGATTTGAACCTTGGGATCCATAAATATAATTCACTATTCAGTCATAATAGCTATAAGACAAAAAACTAAGGTTGCCCAAATTACTGCTGGCCAGCTATTCCTGTGCATGTAAATTAGAATTGATTGTTCGGTCTGATAAGTAAGTGGAAGGCTTGTGGGCCTGGGTTAATGAGGGACTGCTCTCTGAATAAGTAACATATCGGCTGAATGCTTACAGAAGACAGAACTGTGGAATGGAATAGATACAGGGATTATTTTACTCCAAATGTCAAGGACAACTTAAGTAAAGGAACAGAGGTGCAGAGGGCAAAACATGTGTAAAGAATAAAAACTAGATCTGCCTTGCTAGAAGATAGGGTACAGGCCAGAATGTGTTAGAATCTAGCTAGGATCTATTGTATGAAAGAGCAGAAAATGTTGTACAAGTACCCTCTTTAACTTCTTGAAGACTTACAGCATCCACATGCAAATGACTTACAAAGTAACAAATCCATCTTCATGACAATAATTCTATATTTGTATTTTTTTTCATCTTTTTAAGACATGGTTTTGCTATGCACCTCAGGCTGGCCTCGAACTCACAGCATTCCTCTTGCCTCAGCCTCCTAAGAGCTAACACTACAGATGTAAGCCACCACACCAGGCATATATTTTTTTAAATGTATTCTATTTCTAAAAGTAAGATCTTAGATTAATAGTGTATATCTGTATGTGTTAGCCTGAACACACACTTCGAAGATATCAATATGTAAAGCAGCAACAAGCGGTGTTTTTTTTCTGTTGTTGTTGTTGTTGCTGTTGTTGCTGTTGTTGATGTATGCCTGTTTTCTTTCTTGTCTTTGGATTTTTGGTTCTTGTGTTTTTTTTTTTTTTTTCCTTTTGTTGAGAGGATCAACTGTCTGACTAAATTTGCATGTCTGTATATGGGTCCATACATCTACAATTCGAAGATATCAATGGATAAAGCAACAACTACTGTTGAGACCATATCACCTTGTCTATAGATTAGTTGTGATTGTACTATTTTCTATGATAATGGGTGTCTGTTTGTCAATATGTTTTTG